>CM060271.1:19813308-20073308 GCA_030684275.1 Acipenser oxyrinchus oxyrinchus | reverse complement strand
TTTTGGAGCAGTTTTAAACTCATGTCTCCTCCTGTTTGGCTGCCCGGGTAACTCAGGCTAACCTGGTTGAATTAGCTAACAGCCTTGAGGAGGTAGCAATGAAAGACTGATAAAAAGAGAACATGTCCAGATGTACATCACATTTTCAATAAAAAAAAAAAAGCAGAACAGAAGTTGGTGCTTCAATCTTCATCTTCTTAACCAGACAAATATTGCAGAAAATAAAAAGTACCCTTCGGATTTAAAGTTGAACTGCGTGATGCATGCGTCTTTTTATTCCTGTTTAAATTAAAGCATGCATAGATGTTTAGAGAAATATTCACTGTATTTATTTGCCTCACCACCCTCAGAAGATGGCATGTCTTCAAAGCCATTTGAAAGTGTGGTGGTAATCGCTAAGCTATAGGCCATGACATCTTTTGCTAATCACTGCCCTTCAGGTATAACCTGGAGGGAAGGTTAGTTAGTAGTAAGCAGAGCCTAAAGGGAACAGATGTCTGTGATATATAAGCCTTCATGCTGTTTGTCACACTTGGAGTATGCAGCAATACGTAAGCCTTGCTAGCTAAATGAACCAGATAAATGAACACTGGCAGTGTTATATCACACAAGCAGCGATGGATGAATATACAGTAGTGTTCTTACTGTTAGATACCATATTTATATAAAAATAACGTCATCAAGAGGTCTGTCACAGAAAGCAACTACAGTAGAAAATAATTAAAGTGGCATTGTTCTAGTTACCCCGTACCTACTGTATGCTACAGCTTGAGAAGCACTCTCTGCAGTCGTGTTAAATCTCTCCATGTACTTATCAGAAGTGCTTGAGGTTAAGTCAAGGAGACCATGATCATACTGCACAGCTGGTTGCAGTGAGATTCCGGTGGGTGTAGCTCATGGCGTCTTTATCAGGGCAGAGGCACAAGCTGTGTGTATGCTTGGCCAGGGACATGTATGTTACTAACAGACCTTGTTCTATCTCTTGCAGTCTTTGTTTCCGTTTGATCCTTCGAGGCAGTTTGGATGGCAGTCAGCCAACACTCTTGCAACTGTTGGTACGTGTCTCTCTTCTCTTCTGTAGTGATACTCAAGTGAATGGTAACTGTCGTTGGGTGGATTATTGCTCAGCACTGAATTCTTTGGGGAAGATGCACTCAGGGTCACCAGCTTTAGATTTGAAATAGCTAATGGTATACTGTGTATTGTTGTTATTACTGTTAATACTCTTCTTTAAGTTCGGAGACAGTTTATTGAAAACTTGTTTTGCACATTCGTGACAGATACATCGAGTGAGTTGCCCCACTTCTCCTGTCTTGACCTTGTGAACAAGTATGCCGTTACCGAGCGCTTGGATTTCCTGTACTATCTGCGCCACGGCCGCCCTTCCTTCGCTTTCGGGACCTTTCTGGTTCAGCAGTTATCAAAAAACAATTCTACTGCAAGGGAGCAGTAAGTACAAGACCATACAGCCTCCTAGGTTTTGCATAGGACATGTTTTAAATATTGTAGTTTAACTATGAGTCACACCATATAGAAGGTATAAATGTCGATTTTTGTTTTTGAAATACTGGTTTGGTTAACTGTTACACATGTTTTTTAATGTCCGGTAGGGAGCATTAACCACCCAGAGTACAGTGAATGACGTTTTGTTTGTTTCAGAATCACGCAGGCAGCCATCGAAGCATATAAAATGGGTCTCATCTACTTTGACGAACCTCCAGTGGCTGCGGCATGCGTTTGCTTTTATGAATTGCTGGGTATCAGCAGCCTGAAGTTCAGAGTTGATTTAAAAGTTGCAAATTTGATCCTGAAGCATTGGACCAGAAGCACTGAAGAGTCACAGAACCCCTTGCTTAGAGAATCTTTAGGTATTTAAGCATTACCATGCATGTTGCAAGCTTATCTTTTGAAGCATAAAGGTGCAAGACCCCATACACTTTATATAATGTAATTATAACCTACGCAGTAGGTACTTTATCTAAGGTATCATTAGATTATGCAGGAGTAATCCTTATGAGGGTCTCTGGAACCAGCGGACTGTAGTGCAGGCAAACTATGCCTTATGGGGTGCAAAGCTGCCTAATCTTGCACCCTGGAATGCCCAGCATACAAATTTAGTGTCATAACAATTTTGAACATCAATGTGTTCTTGGACATTTATAAATGTAGTAGTAACCTATGAATTGAGACGGTGAGGGGGCTGATTAACTACAGATTGGATGGATGGTCAGGTATGTGGATGGAGGTGGAAGAAATGTTTCGGCGAGTAGCAGGTCACGTCTCAAGTTGTCTTATTTTGTTAAAACATGCCGTATTTGATTAGCTGTTGCTTGCATGCACTCAGGACCCAGAACTTTATGGGCATGCTACTGCGTTTGCTGTTGCTTTTCATAAAGACATTTTGTAATTTTAACACACTCGGACCACAAATATCTTGGTATCCCAAAGCAGTCCCCAGAAAAAGTTTGGATGGCAATTGTTCATTTTTCATGTTTCAAGTGTACTGTGGATTTTTGTCTAGACTTTTTACTTTCTTTTATTTAAGCTGAAAAGCTGCATAAGCTTGTAGAGACTGAAAAACAAACAGCAGAAGAGTTATTGATCCATCTTGAAGCTGCTGTGCTGGATAACCTTGAGAGAAGGAGCATTAGCAGGTACCTCAGAGAACCAAGGCAACAAATCATTAGTGCAACAAGTCCCTTTATATTTCGTTGATCTCTGTTCAGCCTAAGAGAATGTTTATAAACACTTAAGAATAGGGTAAGTTATAGCTGCCCATTGGACGCCATGTGGGGTCAGTCGAGGTCCTACTACGTGTAACACAGGAAGTGCAGTTATAGTGTTGTGGCAGGGTAAACAGGCCTTGGGGGAATATTAATGTGGTAGTGAGAGGTGATAAAATGATTTTTAAAAGCCTTAGCCTTATAAACAGAGAAGTGTTTTTTGATTCTTGTAATCTGTTGGTTTTCCTTGTAGGACCTCGTATGAGTCTGGTCAGGAGTGGTCTCTGGTGGCTGAGTTCTGCAGGCTTCACGCTGTGACCCTGAGCACAGCTTACCTGCAGGAATGTGCCAGACAGAATGAGTGGCTGCAGTTCCTCGCCTTCATCCAGCTTCACAATTACCAACCAGAGCAAGTGAGTAGATCCTGAAAACCACCCTTCTCTTTACTTAATGACTGCCTACAAATATGAGCTGCTCTGGGTTCGTTAGGAGCCTAATTATCACAGAAAAGGCATGTTAATGAGGTGACATGCAACTTAAAGTGAAATATGAAATTCATTGATTTTGAAAGAAACTTAACAAGTTCAGTTGAATTGAAGGCACTGAAAAGACTTCTAGTCAAAACGTTTGTCATTGAACTTCTCTACATGAAATCTCTACATGTAAGACTATTGAGTGTTTAATATTTATGGGTGCATACCTGAAATGCAATGGAAGACTTATTTTCTGTAATGTCTAAGAGTGCTGTATTTAATACCAGCTTATATTTTATAAAAAATAAAAAACTTTGAATGAAAACAGAATGTTTTTTTCCAGTCGATAAACATTTCTGAAGGCATGTGAGTCAGAGCACAGATTAGAATGAATGAAAGGGCTGGTGCTGGGGTGACTGAAGGTTTCAGAGAGAGAGGTGGAAGGGAGTGTTGGATTGAGTCAAGGGGAATGCATTTTAGCAGTTTAATCATGAGTGAGGCTGTTGCACTCTGTTAGCTTCACAAAAGCAGCATGGTTCCTCTTCAGAACTTCCTAAAACCTTGGCTTAATGCATTCAAACCTGCATGGGTTCATCATGAAAACAACCTTCATGAATAAAACATCGCCCTGTAGTTTAACCCTAAAATAAACTGATACAAACTGTTCTTTTTTTATAATTTCAGGAAGTTAAATAGCACAGACATTGGTATATGTTCAACGTTGCTGCATGCTGCCCTTTGAATTGCGGTTTTGTCCGTCTGTTTTTTTTTTTTTTTTTTTTTTTTAAATAAAGGTAAAAGCACTGCTGAAGGAGTTTAGCCCGGCCCTGCAGGGTCACCTCTCTCTGGCCTTTGAGAATCTGCAGTTTGTGCCTCCAAGCGATGAAGAGAATGATCAGGGACACCCGGAAGCTGCCAGGCCTGTCCTGCAGAACAAGAAAGAGAGGCCCCAGGATCTGTTCCAGGCACTGCTGCTGAGCCAGGACCAGCCCAGCCCGTGGCGCTATCTTCTGTCCGAGGCCATGGGTCAGCGCTGCCCTGTCCTCAGTGTCCTGGCTGCCTGCGTTCAGGTAGTGAAGAGTGGCAGTTCTATAAATGGATATGGTGCAGATACAGTAAATATAGATAGATAGCTAGATAGATATTTTAAATTCATTTTATTAAGACCAGATCACCTTTAGGGACCACACTCTGTCTGTGCTTTTCAATCTGAACATCTCTCTCATTAGAACTATGCACACCATTCTGCTCAGCTCCTCTGGTGACTGCATTTTATGAATAAACCTGCAGCTCTAATTAACTGGAGGACTCCATTACCTTTCAAAAGCCACGAGATGCAATCAAATTAACGAGGAAGGTTGTTTTTTATCTTGCCGCCAGTGCACTCTCATTTTTGATCTTGCCGTTTCTTTGAACAGCTGGATGAAAGGGTACAGAAATTCTTTCATCATCATAATAATAATTATAACAATAACAATTCAATGTATTGCAGGATTCTGAGATCCTGCAGTGTCTCTGCGTCTGGGTTCTTTCTTCAGTCGATGATGTCACAATTGCTGAAGCAACAAGCCACATCCGAGAGTGTGTGGAACACCATGAGTGGAGTCTCCATGACCTGTCACTCATCTGGAAGGTTCTGGTGAGAAGACAAAGGATTAAATCCCTGATCAGAGGCTTCCAGCTCTTCCAAAAGGTAGGGGGTTTGTCTGACATGGCCAGTCACACACCTTTCTTGTCTTGCAGATGATTAAGCCCAATAAGCTATTAACAGTCAACACACTGATGGGTTTGTGGGGTGTTTAGGAGGAAATGGTTTGGTTTAAAACCTATACCTGTTCCTGTTTTGTTCCCCCATCATTACAAATCTTCAGATCAATCTAGCAAGCCATTCTGAAGTTATAAGCTTGATCAGCTTTAATAGAAACAAACATCCACGCACCCAAACAAGAAAACATAAACGGGCACGATTGTGCCAAAATCCCATTGTTAAGAATTCTTAAAGTATCACGAAGGATAGCGTTCGATGTGCATATAACTCCCATTGCAAAATGCTGGAAACATTTACAATATCAGTATCTAGAATTTCTTCCCCTTTGTAAATTCACAGTATATACAGTATGTATATTTCTGAAGGGAGATTGATTTTGTAATTAAATAAAATGCGCTGTTCTTTTCAGGACTCCCCGCTAGTGTACATGTTGCAAATGTACGAGCTGTGCAACGATTACAAAAACTACAGCGAAGCAAAGAGCAAGCTCCTCGAGTTCCAGAAGTGCCTGATCAGTGTAAGTGTTCACTGCAACAGGTTGTTAACCCAAAACACTTAAAAACGGGATGGAGGTTAATGTAATGCCATAACTGTAGGTAAAGGGAAGTTATTGATTGGATGGAAACACAAAATGTTAATGTGCATAAGGCATCTGTTGTTCAGATTAATCTCTTGTGAGGTTAATAGGACAGAATCAGACTCTCAGCTAATCTTGTGGCAAAGAATGGATGCTTTACTTAAAGCAAAGTGTCTCAGTGAAAGGCTTTTTCCTAATACATGCTAAGAAAAGGAAGCGCCTTTCATAAAAAAATGAAGAGAAAATAGCGAGGTTAAACACGTCAGAGATATGGCATTTATAAAATATTGCTTAGAGGTAAAACATTTTGAGATTTCAATTAGGGTATGTAACTATAATTTCCATCCCGGAGCTTCGCAGTAAGCCTGCAATCACCACGGCAAGCTGTGCTGAAAGACAGATTGCTGCATTTCTTTCTTACTGAAACAATGAATCAGTGAGTCTTTTGAGAGGTTGACCTCCTTTGTCTCAAGTGAAAAAGGCTTTCAGGGTGACTTCAGTGTGCTGCTGTACAAAGGAGATGGAATATACTGTTTGCAAGAGTGGATGTTTTGTGAAGGACTAAATATGGAGAAAACACCTTTATTTCACTTCAAACTTCTAGCTGTCAGAGAATGTGTTTGAAGTCCTCAGAGCCATTGCTTATTACAACATTCTCATCACAACCACCATTCTACACAGGCTAGCACTTTGGCAAGGCTACTGAGGATGTGTAGCCCCGTGCGTGGGTATATCGTAGAGCCCCGTGCGTGGGCATATCGTAGAGCCCCGTGCGTGGGTATATCGTAGAGCCCCGTGCGTGGGTATATCGTAGAGCCCCGTGCGTGGGTATATCGTAGAGCCCCGTGCGTGGGTATATCGTAGAGCCCCGTGCGTGGGTATATAGTAGAGGCGGCTGATTGTAGCTAGAGAACTGCTTGTGCAATTGTGATGAAACTTGCAAAGGTCGTTCTCTAACACAATGTATTCATGATGTTATTTATGTATTTATTTATTTATTTATTTATTTAACCAGGAGATTTACCCATTGAGACCGAGGCCTCGTTTACAAGGGGGTTCTGGAAAACAATAAAAAAGACAATTGCAATGTATAAAAAACTATTATAATATACAAACAACACGATAAAAACACGTGTGGTTCAAACTTAATCGGCAGCACTCGGAGACCAAATAGTAGCGTAAATAAGTCTGTCTGTTATTGTGGACTGAAGGAGAAGCATTGGCAGGAGGTTCTAAGCAATTCCCTGATATGATCTGTAAAACCAGAGAAGAGGAGATTTATCAAATTCCATCTTCATACTATGATGGAAATAATTGCTTGTCCTTTCTACCAGAGCTGTCAAATAAGGAGGTACCAAAAAACCTTAAACACAAAACAATACCAATGATGTAATAATGGGCCGGTATCTAGAATCTGCCTGTGTGTCACACTCACATCGGAGAACCTTGGCTTGCCCCATTGGGATGAAACTTGGTAGCAACATGCTTTGGCACAAGCTGCCGAGATTACTAGAATGTGGGTATACAGTACGTGGAGGCAGCACTCCAGCCGATCAGCATGTCAAACTAACATCTTCACATGTGCACACAGCGGCTGTGGATCAAGGTGTTTTACCTGTTCATCATTCTTTCTGGTAGCTTTTATTCTGTATTTATAGCTGTGACATTCTTTAAAAAACTATAAAGTGTTGTTATATGTGCTCACAGCTGAAAACCATGAGCCCAAAGGTTCCTGCGGTGATACCGCTGCAGTGGCTGGAGGTCCAGGCATCGTCTCTCCTGCACCTGATGATGCAGCAGTGTCGGACGCAGTACGAGCTGAGAAAACTGCTGCAGCTGCTAGCAGACATGGACAGCATCCTGAAAACAAACGGTAGGGTGCTAATCATGTTCAGGGTTCAAGGTAACACCAGATTTCACGTGCACATCTCTCCACCCCATGCATTTTCCCGCTGTTCCACACTATTAGTAGTATAAGTAAAGACTTTAGACCTTGCCTGCATTCTGAGTTCTTTAATCCAATAGGTTCTCTGTAATTGTATTCATTGAGAATATTTTTATACAAATACCGTTAATACATTTTATTCCTTTTCTCACTTCTCAGCTAATGAACCTGTTCACTTTCAGAAGAGCTCTGATAATCTGTTGCATAATGTAGCATCATTAAAAACAGGATTTAAGTGGGTTTTAGGAGTATTATTTCAGGCAGATTTTAGTTAAATAGATAACCGTGGCGTAGACACAGATTGTCGTGGTAAAATAGTAACACATTTCCACAAATGTGATTGTCAGGTTATCAATCTAATGTCCTGCGTGAATAGATGTAAAGAATATGCTCCCAGTTCATTGTTTTGCTCATGTTATTTATACTTCCTTTCCATCTGAAAGTCCTGTTTTGTGATGTTTGATATGCCCCAGAGGTGATTCATGACTTTAAATGTGAGATCAGTGTCTGGTCCATGGTCACTGGAGGAGAACACATTTTTATTTTTGGTCTTGTTAACATTCTGCCTCAGTTTCTGTGCATATTCAAGACTGTTGCGACTTGAAAAGGTGTTCCTTTTTAAAATGTCAGTTGTTCTGTTTAACATGTTCGGAGAGACAGATCTGTAATTATTCTGCATGCACGGTGAACACTTTGGAAGCCTGAAGGTAATTAGCTGTCCCTCTGAAAGTGAGGGTGCTGAAACCCACGGATGGAAATTAGCTGGGTCACTGCTTTCTATCACATGCCCATGTTTTGATTGTCTGTCGGCCACTGTAATCAGGAGACCCAGCTGCTGCCTGTTTTTTTTAATTATAAATCTGTGGCATGCCCAGTGTTTACTTTCCATAACACTGATGCAGGTATCAAGGGGGAAAATATTTTTGTTTTGTTTTTTTATTAAAAAAGAAGCAATAACATAGCCTGTGGACCAGTACACACACTGAGCCTATATTTCCAACCGTTGTTGTGACAGGTTGGCCAGGGGTTCCAATGACATGTCTTTGACTTTTCACTTTCCTTACACCAGGCCCAGATTTCAAGAAGCTGAGCGTCCTGAGCGAGATCTTACAGGACACGCGGATCTCCATCAGCCTCCCGGACCTGGCCAGCTCCCCCACGGAGAGCCTACAGAATGAGTGCAGGAGGGTCCTGGGCCGGCTGCTGGAGGAGGGGCTCTTCCCTCTGGCTCGACGGGTGGCTGAACTGGCCGAGCTCCCCGTAGACAGCCTGGTGATCCAAGAGGTCTGGCTCCCACTTATTATGAAGCGGTTGTTGTCTAACAAAATCATCAAGTCTTAACCTTTTATTCACTTCCTCGTGCTATGTATATTCATCTCAGATGTGTAGTTTGGAAAGAAAACACACTTCTTATTGCACAACGTGTGTTTTTAAACATGATTATCCGGGTGAGAAATTCTCTGTTTGCAAGCTCTGCTTTCTGATTGTGTTGCACTTCTTTGATCATATATATGTAGAATAGGTGGGGACTGGCAGTGTTGAATAATTGTATTGTCAACATGATTTTGAATGAGTGAGGGGAGTATGTTGTCCTGTTGTTTCTGCGTTTAGGCTCTCCAGTGAAGCTCAAAGCAAGCTCCAAGTCAGATAAGGGAGAGTTAAAGAAACTACTTCTGTTATTTTCAGCTAATACAAGAACTACAGACTTTGAAAGAGCACAGGCAGTGGGAGAGAAAGGAAACCCGAATTACGTTTTGGAGGAAGTGCAACAATCGATTTCAAAGCAACAGCATTAACAGCGTGGCGGTGTCCGAGTTCTTCCTGGCTCAGGCAGAAGCCATGCAGATGGAGGAGTCTCCGCTGGAAACGGGGATCCTGAGCCTGCAGGAGAAGTGGTTACTGCTGACCATGGCTGGACACTGGCTGGCCCGACAAGACCCTGTGCCTGTCGAGCAGCTGGAAGAGATGGAAAAGAGAATATGGCTGTGCCGGATTCGCCAGGAAACCTTGCTGACAGCCACGGAATCGAGCGCCACGTTCTTCCGCCCTGTTTCAGTTGCTGGCGACTGTTCCTTTGACGTTCTAATCAAGGAGTTCTCTTTCTCCAAGCTGGGGGTGCTAAACTGCCCCAAGTACCTGAAGCTCGAGGGCCTGCGGGCCAAGGAGGCTTCAGAAACAAGGTTGGATGCCACAGAGAGAGAAGCTCTGGCTACCCTGATTGGGAAGCTGCTGGATGGGGGGTGTATCCACGAAGCCAGCCGCGTCTGCAGGTACTTTGACTTCTTCCACCGGGATGTGTCTCTGGTGCTGCACTGCAGAGCCTTGGCGTCGGGAGAGGCGGAGAGAGGCGACCTCCACCCTGCCATTCAGGTGATCCTCACTGCAGGATCCACGATGGGGCTAGAGGGAGGCACCAGGAGGAAGCACATCCTAGGCAGTGAGTATGAGGAGACACAAGGGGGCAGTTGAGAGCAGGGTGGGGCAGGGATGGGTCTGCGTCTAGTACTTAGGTTAACAAGGATGGGCATTTTGAACATGAAAGTGAACTGGCATAAAAAAGATTTTTCATAAATGGTAAGTCGCTGAAACTAACTTACTCTCGCACAGCTTCTGTAGGTCTTGTAGATCCTGTGACAAACCTACAATCTCCAGTTTTTTTTGGCCAGTCAGTTTAGTTTCATGTCCCAGGATGACTAGTACCACGTTTTGCTCCTGTAATGCAGTAAAGTTTAATAGCACCACACTAGGTCCTACAGGGGATGCAGAATGGAGTGAATCATTGCATTACAGAAAGAGCGAGCTACTCATATAAAAATAATTTCAGTCATTCAGAGCTTCCAACGTCTGCAATAACCCTGAATCGCTGCATCTGCTGATCTCTAGATAGTGGCAGTAGGTAAACTAACACACTCTCTCTCTCTCTCTCTCTCTTCTTACAGCAGTGAGCCTGGACAGCTGCTCCTCCTTTGTAGTGGTGTTGCAGCCAGAAGACCAGTTTATTAAGGAGCTGCAGATTCTTGCAGACGAGTGCCACCATGGGAAGAATTACTGCAGGCAGGTCCTGAGCCTGTTCCAGCTCTCCCAGGTATCCAGTCGTAATGCTTCCTCAATTCATCACGCTGCGTTCACAGACACTGCAGGGACTGTAGGGAAGGGAGAAGGGGACTCTTTAACTTGGTGCTCAACTTGTCACTAGAACATTAAACAACACTTTTGCAAATGTAAGTCACAGAAGCCTTAAGCAGAATTGTTTTATTTTTCAATGAATTCTAAAAAGCACATGGTCCAGTACAGTTATGTAAGGAAGTTTACATCTGTGTTATTCTCCAAAATCCAGGATAGCTGTTAGTGTTCTGTTCTTTCACATAGTGCAGGACTTTTCCATGGTATCGCTCTGATTTGTCTGTTCAGGAGCTGGGATGTTCGTACAGTGAGATTTCGGCCCAGGATTGGGAGACTGTCCTGCGGGAGGTGCTGTGGTCCCAGCAGCCCGACCGGTACAAGAGAGCCCAGGCCTTCATCACCATCCAGGGCATGGAGACGGAGGCCGTTGCAGAGCTGGTCTCAGGAGAGGTGGTGCAGGCGTTACTGAGCTCCGCAGAGGGGGCAGACACAGGTTAAACACACGCTCCAGTTAACCAGTGGGGTTGGACTCGCACTGCACTTCTCAGTTTTAAGCAACTTCTCAAAGCTTCCGAATCTGTATTGCATTGTATTTATCTGTTACAGGTGAAAGGGCGACAGAGCAGCTCTCTGCTGTTAGATTTGCTGCCTGAGAGTCTTTTCCTCTCTTAAAGTCAAGTATGATGGCACATAACTTTACTTCATCAATTATAATGTGTCTTGAAGCTTTACAGTTGATCATAAAAGTATTTACTGTTTTATTAGGGGTTTCTGACTGAAAGTGCTTCTAAATGATCAGGGAGGACTGCTAATCCTGCTATGTGTAAGGCAAGCACAGCCAGGAGGATAATTGGGCAATATCAGTTATATTGCAGTTCCATTTCACCACTTTGGTCACTTCTGTGTGATAATTGTGCCACAGTAGGTAGGTCACTTGAGGTGGTGGAGCCGAGACTGAGCGATTAGTTACTCAGATTAAACCTCTGAACGGGGTGTTTTGACACCATTATCAGTCTGTTTCAGGCTTTACTAACACACCTGACACTTTGTAACTGCAGCTGTGAGGCAGAAGCAGATTTACAATCCTGGCAATGGGAAAGAGGCATTTCTGCAGCTTGCTAAGCTATGCCAGGACCCGAACCTCGTTGGCACGAAGCTGCTGGATAAAATCCCCTCTATCCCCCACGGAGAGCTGGCATGCAGTAAGTCGCTGGGTATTAGCATTTCAATTCAATTCATCATCGCTGCTTAACAAGACTCCTTCACCAACTGGGAATTGGGTCCTGTAAAGGTTTAGCTCGTGCATTGCTTTTAACTTTTTTTTGTTTTGTTTGTTTTTAGTGGAGCGATTATCATTAATTTGTCTGCAATTTCAGAATGAGTCATTTTAACTACTAAAAATTAATGTATTGACAACACAGGCTTTTTCATTCTGAGTTAAAAAATGATAATATTTTAATGTACAGGATAAGCCATGACATGTCTTGAGCTATATTTACCTATCTAATATATCTGATAAATATCACACATAAAAATATAAATCTAATGTATTGTCAGAAAAAAAAATGTTCTGACAAATAGTGTAGTTGAAGTGTCTGCAATGTGACATGCTCGCTGAAAGAGATACTTCATACCATCTGCTTTCTCTTTGGATTGAATCTCTTTAATACCTTAATGTGTGTTTATCATTATCTATTGTTTCTTTTCAGTTATTTATTTACCAGGTTTACTAACTCTTGACGCTCAAAGTACAAAAAACAAAAAGGCTGAACTTCTGAAATTAGGTGGTTTTAGAAATGACCACAAGGGCTGTGTTCAAATGTACTGTCATTTGTTATCATTGTGGGTGCTGTTCTCACTGTGCTTTTCTCTTGCCTAGCTGTGGATCTGCTGGTCCTGGCCCATGACTGCTTCAGCCTGACCTGCCACATGGAGGGAATCGTGCGGGTCCTGCAGGCAGCGAGACACCTCTGTCACAACCACCTGGCACCCAGCGAGAAGTATAGCCTCATGGTGTGTCTCCAGTATCGGCCTGAACAGAGCCTGGAAATAAAACACTGTTCCATATTGCAAGCTGGGGGTTATCTTTAGACCCTGAACGGGAATGAGCTTTTTTTAGAACACCCTACCCTTCCACTATAATATGAGCAGGCTATATAAACATCCATGGGCGTTTTAAAAAAAAATATATATATATATATATATATATTTATTTGTATTCATTTTAGGTGCGGCTACTTACTGGAATTGGCAGGTACAATGATATGACCTATATCTTTGACCTGCTGCACCAGAACCATCGCTTTGAAATGCTGCTCAGAAAGAAATTGGAGTCGGTAAGAAGGAAATCTCGTACCTATTCATTATTTACAGGAAAAGAAAAAAAGAATCTAATATTGGGAGAGATGTGTCCCTTTATTAACGCCTGGGGGAGTTGTGTGATGGACAGCAACTTTCATATGAGAAATGTAAGAGCTGCTCTTTTAAAGGTGCTTATTAGCTAGCTGTCAGAATTAAACCCCACATGTTCTCTCCTGGCCTGTGTTGGAGATTTCCATTTGAAAAGCCTTTATGCATTTGGTGTGAATAACTTGTCATGCTCTGTTGCTCAGTGACTCTAACCTGTTTTAATGTTTCCTTGAGGCCCATAGCTGTGGGTCTGCCTGTGTCGATTCATATGATCAGCATGGCGTTTTCCCCCAGAGCGCTGTTTCATTCTCATCTGACGCTCCATTAATAGCTGAAACCTACTGTATCACATCTTCACAAAAGCGTCAAGAACGGGATACACTTATTACAGTACAAAGTGTGCCTTTTCACATGTTATTGAAGTGAACTGTCAGATTGTTACAAACAGAGCAATGTGTTAAATACCGGAACGTTGTACATGAAACGGCAGGGTTTGTTAAAATGCAGGTTTAACTGGATTTTGAATTTGGATCCCTTTGCTGTCCAAACCAGTCCAGAATTGCTGACGGATCCTCAATATACCTGTTGGTGTTGGTGTTGGTGTTGGTGTTGGTGTTGGTGCTGGTGTTGATGTTGATTGTCGTCTTCTTCTTCTTCTTCTTCTTCTTCTTCTTCTTCTTCTTCTAGAATGCCACGTTGAAGACGGCCCTGCTGGATTACATCAAGCGCTGTCACCCCGGGGACAGTGAGAAGCACAACATGGTGGCGTTGTGTTTCAGCATGTGCCGGGAGATCGGGGAGAACCACGAGGGAGCAGCTCGCACCCAGCTCAAACTGATCGAGTCCCAGCCCTGGAGTGAGTGCAGGGGGCTTGGCACGACCGCTGAGCGCCACACAGTCCCTGCACCCTGCAGTGCTGCCTTCTTTATTAGGCAGCCCTTTAACCCCACAGAACCAGTTCCATCATGGTGTGGGCGTGGCTACCGATTTGCCTCATAATGCCATTCCACTAGCAGAACACAGTGTTCTAAAAGGGGAGCGCTGGATTATAAGACAGCATTGTTCAGAAAACGAGAGTGCATTTCATCTCAAAATATTTCATTTTGGCTTCGATAGAATAGAAATTGAGATGCGAGTCATTCTGCAGTGCAGGGCTGCCAATGCAGTGCCTATAATTTGAAGGATTTATTTTGAATACGTTTTAGATTCATAAAGAATAAAAAAGCCAATTAAACTTTAGTGTGCAAGGCTACTTCTGCTGAACAAACTTTCATTTGTTTATTTTTTCTTACAATGAAGCGGCGACAGCCGAATTGAAGAAGTCCTTGGTGAAAGTCTTGACCCTTTTGAAAGATGCAGCTGAAAGTTATTCCAAGGTAATCCCTTAGGCACAGGTGAAAATCAGGAAGACATCTTCACAAAATGCACTTTGTTAGTTGTTGGATATTACCTAATGCTGTTACAGAACATGTCTTTATTGTGCACTGTGATAATGTTGTACAAGTAACACACTGTCCACTAAGATTGTACCTTGAAAAGTTAAATGAGTTGATATTTTATACTTATACTGCTTATACTGGTATTTAAAAAAACACAAGCAAGAAAGAATCTGTACTTGTGACATTCCAATACCAATACTCTAAAACG
Organism: Acipenser oxyrinchus oxyrinchus; assembly: GCA_030684275.1. Classification (NCBI taxonomy): domain Eukaryota; kingdom Metazoa; phylum Chordata; class Actinopteri; order Acipenseriformes; family Acipenseridae; genus Acipenser; species Acipenser oxyrinchus. Next base: position 20,058,643 of record CM060271.1, on the reverse strand, counting down.
ACTTTCAGAATACTCCCAGTGGAAGATATAAAAGGCTGCAACGACACTAGACAGGATGCATGCTGTGACATGTTGTATAATTGAATTGAGTGGGTCTCTCATCCCCCACCCCCTCAGGACTGCTGCGCCCGGCAGGCTCTGAGGTGTGTCAAGCTGGCCAAGCTTGTCACCCTGCAGCTTCACTTCCTCAACAACAGCCAGGACAGGAGGCTAATCAACCTGCCCAGGCAGGACCTGCTGGAGGCTATGATCTCCCTGCCGTTCTTCTACCAGGTACAGCAGCACCGCAGGGCGCCCCACTCACGTGAGACAAGCACACCCCAAATCTAGGGACTCGCAAAAGCTTGCTTTTTTTTTTCAGTTGCATCACCCCCTTGAGAAATTTTAAAAGCGCACGCAAAATATCAATATTATAATGTTGTTTGGTTTTGCAGAACATCATTCTTGCAATTTTGAGCTAACAACGTCTGTCTTGATTCTGTCATAATTTCCATTGAAGGCGTTTGTTGTTGCCGAAGCATACGACTTCATTCCTGATTGGGCAGAAGTTTTATACCAGCAAGTGATTGTGCGAGGGGATTTCACCTACTTGGAGGAGTTTAAGCAGCAGAGGCTACTACAAGCCAGCCTGTTTGAGGAAATATCCAAAAAGTAAGCATGCCAGCATCTTAAGAGTAACAGCAAGGCACAATCGATTCCACACTGGAAATATGGAAAATAAATTAGGCTAAGTCAACCTATCTACCTTTTTTCTTTATCCAGAGACATATTTGTCTTTCAACTCGCAGTACTAAAAGTGTTTGCTCAGTTGCTCACTCTTGGAACACAGAACACAAGTTTCATCAGTACTGGATTAGCAGTTCTAGGAACACAATGTACCTTTCTCCCTACTCCATCCACCACACAGGAGATTTAAAACATCCAGTTAGTCAAGCACTGTAAGAATATTCTCCCTTGCATGAACAGGTCAAACATATTGTGAATGTTGTATTCTTAGGTATAGTGTGTACTGTCATGCTGTGTTGCTATTCCAGAGTCAGGGGCAGCAGTGCATTTTACCAGGGCGTGTCGTTTATCTTTTCCAGATTCAAGCAGCACCAGCAGCACCCAGATACCACTGCAAGTCAGAATCTGAAGAAATTGCTGAAGTACTGTGAGGACATCTATATCTACTACAAACTGGCTTACGAACACAAGTTTTTTGATGTAGCAAACATGCTTTTACAAGATAACAAAACAAGCTGTTACCTAAATGACAAGCTTGCAAGCTAGATCAGTTTAAAAAAAAGTTACTGCGGTGAGGATGCAGCTGTTCTCAGAATAAATGACCTTGTCTTACCATAGAATTTCAATGTAAGACAATATGTGGCCATGCATTTACTTTCTGTGTTCATCAATTAACATGGTAATTGATATTTAAGTTCATATATAATTTTTTGAACTGCTGCCATTTTTATGCAAAATCATTGCCTTATAAAACTGGTCAATTATGACTGTAAAGCTTTTTTCTTCACGCCACTTAAAACCTGTGTAAATAAAACATGATTGTGACTTTTCTTGAATTTTTTTATTTACTTTGTACTCAGGAAAATGTTAATGTATGCTTGTCATTGATTTATGCATTCACCCTTAACCTGAAATTACAAATAAAACTTGGCAGTAATTCAGAACAGAAATTCCATGCGCTTCTTAATTTTGTGAAGATTATACAAAGCATTAATAATTAACAAGCAGCTGAAACAGATCGTTTGATTGCTTTACTTTATATTCAAGAGAAACACCGTGAATAAGACTTGTGTTATAATTTATTAATTTTGGAACAAAACTAAAACCTAATGAAAACCTGAACAACTTGCAATCAATCAGGTAAATCAAACTGGCTGTCTCTTTATTTATACAAAGGTGTCAAATTCAGTCTTTATTCCATACGTCCAAGTAAATTACAGCTTCTCACTTCCTTAATCCCTGCATAAAAACATCCCTGCAGTCCTTTATGTCTTTAGATAAATGGAACAGGACTATTGTATCATGCAAATAAACCAATTGCTAATGTTACAAGTGCTGCATTGTTATGCAGAAGTCAAGGTCAAATATAATGCTTTCAATGGCACATAATACAACAGATTAATAATATGATTAATATTATATTACTGTATGTGATGAGCAATGGTTTTCCAAAGTGAAAAACAAATAGTCTATTCTTCTGGTAGTATAATTGTCTTGTAAATTACACTGTCTATGCATGCACTTAGTCCTTCCGAAGAAATATTCTTTGCAAGGACACCACGTTCTCAATATAATAAGACTTGGAGTTTTTCTTACTGATGGAACATTTAATGTAATGTAGCTTTGTTGTAAACAATTGCAACTAAACTACATTACATTAAATGTTCCATCAGTTAAAAAAAAACTAATAAAAATTCAAATGTTAGGTACATTGTTTATACTACCGTCAAAGCAAAAAAAGTAATGTAATCTAAAAGAAATACTGTATTTGGACTGATAACTTCAACGGGGTCGCTTGCTGTGCTGTGTAGAGACGGAGGTCAGCTTCTGGATGCTTCAAAAAGGATGTTTGACACCTGGATCATGCATCAACAAGCATGTCAGCACATAACAAGAAAACACTGGGATTGTACAATGTGACAGTCCCACTAACAATTACACAAGCTAATAAAGATTTTTATGAACTTTTTAAAGCAAAAACATCATGAACTGTCACAAGGTGCAGATAATAATCAAATGTGTGTTTAATAAAATTGTGGGAGCCACTGAAATTAAACGAACACGCTTCAGAGCTTTAAAACAGCGTGTTACCATTTTACTTGCATTCAGGCAAAACCTTGCTGTCTCACCTCTATAGTTGAAATAAACCATGAGCGTTTGTGACTTCGAGAAAAAAAAAAAAATTACATTAATGTTAAAATGCAGGGGGAGGGGAACAGCACCCACTGTCTTTCTGAATGTTTTACTTGAAAGCAGTTTCAAACATCAACAGACAAGTTGATGAGGAGTGAGGGGATGTGTAAAACCCAGACATCCTATATTATACATGTTTTTAACTGCCCATGGCCAGGTACAACGTATGTACACTGGACTAACTCCAAAATTACATTTACACTTCCACTTCAAAGAAAAGCAGAATTAATACAATTTGGAACAGTTACAATTTTCAATATAATTGGAAACAAGCATTGCTTGCTGATTTGTTTCATACAAATTATATGGAGTCTTACACAGCCCAATAAGTTCACACAGCATATCCCTTTAGCGTAGTGATTTTATTACATTAGATGCTCTATAAAACTCAGCAGATGTCAGAATTGTTTGCATTTTTGATGTCCAATTATGTAATGCTGTTGCTAAGCAAGTCTTTTTATGGAAACAAAGGCAAACCAGCAATAGTTTATTACAGCCCATATGAAGCCACAAGTATATTCCTTTAAGAATATTGCATCATACTCAGAATAACTTGCGTAAACAGGTTTGGAGAGCCCAGATGTGAGAAAAACAGCCAACCCTTGTATTTGCATTAGTAATAAACACAAAATATAAACTAAACTCTATGCACAAAAATATTGAGTAGATACTATCCAATGCACTTACAAATTAACTGAGTCAAAAAAAAAAAATAAGTTCATGGCTCATTTTTCTTTCTTTAGCATATCATAGTTATTTACTAAACATCTGCACGGTCAGTCATGTTTTATTCATTTGAAGGCCCTTTGGCATTTGTGTTTATAACCAGCATTTCCAAAAAGCATTCAATAAAGAGTGTGTGGTGGTCCAGGTTTTATAAAGATGCAGTATCCTATTCCTGCACTTTGTAAATTGTGGCGGATGTTTACCTATATTCAAAATAAATACCCAGTTTTATTTGCATAGATCAGATTTTTTTTTTTTTTTAGATGCAGGAACTTATTTAACACTGTAATATTTGTATTTCTTGAGTTCATTCATTTTTTAAAATAATTAAAATACATATATATTGTTTTTTTTTTTTAAGATGTACCATTTATTACGCTTGACCAATTACTGCAGGTGTTCTTACTCCAGTACAACTTGAAAACTGTTGAATTAAGGTGGTGATCTGGAGGATGAATCGAATCAGGTTCTGGTTTGTGCTTTATCATCAAAGACAAAGCATATTAACAGCATGTTCTTTATGAAGCCTTTATAACCTTCAAAAGACAAAGCGCACACAAGGATACCACATCATTAGAGATGGCATTGGAAAGAAACGAGGAAGTTGTGCTGTATGTTAAGGGACTGTGGAGAATGAAGACAGGCTTTGCAGAGAGGGTCCTTCGTCACATGAAATCTTCGTAATCTTGAACATAGCCCCCTTCGAACCCCCCATAGTCTGCCAGGTCATCTTTCAGTTTTGCCTTCAGTCCTCCTCCAGGCATGACGCCTTTATTCTTCTTCTTTTTGGCTTTATTTTGCTAAATCAGGAAAAACATTTTTTTAACAATCCCAAATCTGCACAATACAAGTGCGCATATATCACACAGGTTTATCCACACGGCAAATTGAAAGCTATAAAAGAATTAAATTTCCTGGACTTTGTCTAATATTGGCTTCCATTTTTGTTTTGATATCAATTATGGGCCAGATGTTTACCTTCTGTGCCGCTCTAGTAAAACCGTTTCCCCCATTGTTTTTAACCTGCTACCCAGCTTGGTATTGTAGCGGTCTTATCAAATAGTTAGATTTTATCCCTCAATGCACACGGAAGGCTGCTTTACATTCAAAAATGTGTCACAGCTCAAGAGCTCCACCAAGTGCAAGTAGCCTGTACTGCAAAAGTGACAATTTTACAACAAAAATCATCTCTACAGAAAAAAAAAAATGTTCTTACCTTTTCTTGTTTCTGTTTTTCATTAAATAGCACTGTCAAAGAGTTGTTTATCCTTTTCAAATCTTCAACTTCCACTGAAGAAAAAAAATAAGAAAAGCAGTACAAGTCCTGTTAAACTAGTCCGTCGTTACACAGAGCATGAACAGCTGATTCTGGTTCTCCATTCTCTTTTGGTCAATACGGAGAGTATTTTCAAGTAGAACAAATGTGACGGAAGTCTAATCCTAAACCAGAAATGTTTTTTGTTGTTGTTAGCAACTGTCCTGGGAGGCCTGTAACAGACTGACAGTTTTTATTTTGTGACTTAGTTGATGTGCTGTAATACCAACAGTTTACGGTCACAACATTTTAGTACATAATTAAAACCTTCCATCTTTATAAGACCCACTCGATCTCCAAACACTAAGTGGGTATAACTTGCAGTCAGCTGAGATTTATAACATTCTGTTAGCACAATGCATTTCAGATGATGGATTTCAATTACAGTATACTGGCTTGGGCTGGACTCAAACTGACAGGGTGAATGGTTTGAGCTTTCGACACAGGAAAACAAATTTAATGAATGCACAGCTTAAAAAAACAAAAAAAATTAAAAAAAAACATTTAAAAGTAAGATCCATCCGAGCATCATTACACTGCGTCTAAGGATGTTAAACTTCAAAGCCTTCGTTCAATTACTCTCAAGTGTTTCATATACCAGACATGCTTTAAACAATGTTACTGTCACATCTATTCTGAACATCTAATCTAGCGGCACCATTTACATCTATTCTGTACTGCATCTACTGGCTCTGCGATCCAAATCGGACAAAAAAAAAAAGCCTCAACCAAGAATTTCAGTGAGGAACTTCACTAGTGGCAGAAACTCAATGAGCTATGTGGAACACGTTAAAAACTGTGCAAATAATCTCAGTCAAGGATTCTAAGATTAAACAATCTCCCCTAATATGTTTCAGGTCTATTTGACCCAATATAGGTTCCCTCCCTTTGTGGTCATGATATTTAAACTGGACAATAACCATTAGCTGTGATTTAGAGGATTTGCTACTCATAAGAAATAAACACTTACATGAAAAATAAAACACACTTACATGAAGTACAGAGATCCCGAAACAATGACTCCAAGAAGCTGGAATAATGTATTGATTTTTCATACCGACAGATCTTTTCTTTTAGCAAATTTTCAAATTCCGTAAAATCGTCTTTAGAAGAAGGATTCATGTCATCAATTCCGGTTACATTATTTACAGCTGTTACACCTGCACACACACAAAAAAAAGGTTCAATGTGCATTTACAATCATAGGTCCCCTCTACCATCTCCTTATTGCAATCCCAGTAAAAAAATGTATTTGATGTTTTGGTGCCCCCTAATGGGGGCATTTTTTTTTTTTTTATCATAGTTTACGATAATGATTTAAGCATTTGTTCTAACAGACTTTGATATTTTGTTGGATCGAAATAAAAATAAAGCTACTGGTGGAAGTGTATTAGCCACCAGTCCTACCGGACTACATAGAAACATACACATCAACACAAAATACTACTGAAACTATTGAACATGAGCTTTTATATATAGACTCTGAATCATTTCTAATACAGCAACTCCTTACCAAATGCTTCTTTTGCTAGTTCAAGGTCCGCCTCTTCCTGCATTTTCCGTACTCGTAGTTTCTCTTCTAACTGTTCTTCTGCCGTCATTTCTGCTGGCGCTTCTGGTTCCTCTAACTAGAAACAACAATGCACAAAAAAATAATAATTCTGTGGTACGGTAATAAATCAAAAAAACACCCGAGCATTACCTATGCATGACCCACTTTCACTAGACTGTACTGGGTTATCTCAATAACTTGTGGTGAACGACGTCTTAACCAAGTTTTAGCATCAAATTGGATAACTGGATACACGAGTGGGAAAGTAAATGTATCTTCAGAGGGTTTGCAGGGTGATATCCAGGAGGCTCAAAGCACGTGATATGAGCAAAGGTTAAAAAACAGAAAGGAGGCCCCACACTTCATTAACACCACCACCCCCTCTCCACATGAATGTTTTCTGTGCACTTGTACAGTGGGTTGCTGAAGTTCACAACAGTGGAAGGGCACCAAGTCCCTGAAAGTGTTTAAGAAAGCTCGTCTGGCGTTCCTTCATCCTCATGAGACTCACCCTCTTTTTGAGTTCCTCTTGCATTTTCCTTTGTTTTTTCTCTTTCTCTTTGATCTTTTCAATCAATTTTTTCTTTTCTGAAACTTTGACCTCTAAAAAAAATAATAATAATAATTTAAGAGATCTTTAATACAGACTCAACAGTGCAGACCTCATGTACCGCTTTTACTACTAAAGTAGAAAGTCTGACTAGAAGCTCATTAATTTACCTGCTGATCTGGAATGCCAAAATATGAATCTGTGAATAAGCAACACTAGTAAACATATAAAAATTAAAAAAAAAACAGTAGCGAATATCTCAATACACGAAAGGAATTTACTAAATGGCTTGGGTCATCATTTCTTATATTGCACCAGGCAGATATGTGCATGTACATTTCCCATTCCAGCTTTAGAGGTAAGAGACACATCTGTATCAAATCAAGGAACAAAAGAAAACCCACCTGTTTTTTTCTCTTCCTTCTTTTCCTCCACTTCCTCATCATCCCAATTATCCTAGAGAGAAAACACACATTGGTTATTTCAGTGCATTTTAAGGTGAAACACCACTTGGATTACACTAGTAACATCGCATTTACAAGCAGCCTTGTGTTACCATCCCGGCTGTTAACCTCTGAATTAGAAAGGGAACCTGAAAATCTTAATCCAAATGAGCATCATCTTCACCAGCGAAAGCACACATTCATAAATGGTCCCTAGATAAGGTTTTTCTTTCTGTCTCCAAACTGACAGGTACTAAGAGCAGAGAGTAATCTTAGTTCACAGTGGTCTAGTATCAGACAGAGTTTATTGTACAGTTAGATGAGAGCATGCAACATCATGGTATTGATTTGTCAATACTGTATATGCATAAACTAGTTATTCGTTTTCTCTTGTGCCAGTGATTGAGGATAGAACCAGGAGATTTGGGCTCACTGGTACCGAAGACATTGCACTGACAGTTACTGTCCCTCCGTATATTACACACATGAGTACTGACAACTACATGCATGCAAGAACTGGAGGTTCACCCCTGCCCTTAATGTGGTGATCAATTCACTTTATTTAGGTCATTTAGCATGAACATTGGTCCTTGGTATTAGATTAAACTATTCATTGTGTTTGAATTACACAGACAACAAACTCAGGCCACAACAGGATAGTTCACCACTAAAACAGTGTTCTGTAGTAGTGCTGGGTTAAAGCCATTTACAATGTTCAAAGATATTACTTAGGCCTATAAGGCACAATATGTATTTGTGCAGCACCGGTGTGATTTAAAAATAAAACAACGCTTCAATAAACTGAAACCCTGTTTAAAGTGCAAGACTATTCAGAGTGGTACACTAATTGCATCCAAAGTTTTTTCTTTTTAACTGCATTACCTGAGCAAAGTTTTTAAACAAACTCTGTATCGTGAACAGTTATTTTCATGTTAGTCAGTGCAAAGAAAGCACTAGCAAGGGATTTTAGTTAAAATCCCATGGCCTGTCCTGCTTGCAGTAAATGTACAGTTGGCAATTGTGACGGAGGCTTCTGGAACTCAAGAAACAAAGCCTCCTTTAACATGTAAATTGTAGCTTAGTGCATTTTTAACAGAAAGCATACACGTATTAAACAGTGAATTTTATAATAATGCAAATGTGACTTATCAGCTCCCCACAAACAGTGGAAACGCTGCTCTACTGCCATGAGTACAAATGCTTTCAAAGCCTTACCACTAAAGAAACTGGGCGTTCCAGCGCAAGCGGAACAATTTCTACTAATGCGTTTCCTCAATTTGTGGGAGATGCATAAAGTGTGTGACTGATTATAATACGGTACCAGGGCAGGTGTTGGTGAGGGGCTGTCTAGATGGCACAAATGCCCATTCTGGTTACTTTTCTCACATCACATTTTCCATGTGGGTGGTGACGTTTATCTAGAGGTCTCTAGTAAGCCCAGTTTGTCCATTTTAGCTGTAATCGCCCAAAATGTATTATTTTTCTATTCCACATTAGACCGCGGCCCATCTTTTGTTAGTTTACTGCTTCTAAAAGGCCGATTCTGAAGTCTACTAGTTATATTAAAAAGCATCTATTTTTACCGGTACTTTCACAAGCAGAGTGTATTTATCTCATATATCATATGACATAGTACTGCCATCTAATCCCCTCTCCCCTGTACACTAATATATACTGTTTTCAGTTGTACCAGTACCCATTTGAAAAAATACATCGACTCTCAGGCCATGATCATTAAAACATATGGTAAGGTTTCAGAGTGCATTTCTGTTATAAAATCTGTTCACTCGCAGTAAACGCACAACTAAAACGGTTATATAAATGGGTTTACAATTAAATATAGTATGTTCTTGGCGTACTTGTCGGAGTGTTTTCTGAACGTACAGCTCCACATGGCCTGGCTGTCACTAGTCACAGTAGTTCTTGCTGTACTCGAATAAACCTTCTGTGTAGTCGTTCAAAAAACAAACCAGCTAATGAATAAACAGACCACAACTTGCTCTCAAAATACACATTTCCCCGCACCGTCTAAGGCAGCTTAACACGACCAGACAGCCCTCCTTCCGCCCTGCGGCCTAAGCTTCACCAGTCTCCGGGCTTTCTCGATACTGTTTCCCCGTCTATACCTTCACATCTTCTTCTTCGTCTTCGCCCTCCCATTTGTCTAACACCACTCCCTTTTTAACCGGCACGTCCGGCACCAAATTCTCGAAATTGTCCACGTCTGTGAAAAAACAAAAAGAACACGAGGTCAAGACGAAGGTGAACAGGGACTTACTGTGGATGTAAAGCGTTAATTTTAACAGACAATCCACGTTGTCTCATCTCTTACCCCAGGAGTCCCCGTCCGCCATCTTTGCTCCGTGTGTGTGTCTGTTCGAGCCAGTCCAACTGCTGGCTGTCTGCTCTGCGCCCGGAATGATGGGATACTGGGGGACTTTCACGGGACACGCGTGTTCTAACGGCGCCGTTTAGCGACAGATCTCGGGTCTTGTATTTGAATTGTGCTCAATATTTTCTTTCTCAGGTTAAAATTGTGTGCACAGTGGGGCAGGTTTAGTAATGTATTTCCACCAAAAAATAGTTCTGTTAAAGTTGTGTTTCGTGCAAATTCTTGGACTAATCTGCACCAACATAGTGCATTTTTCGTTAATGTAGGAGTTTCTATGTAAGCACAAAGATATATATATATATATATATATATATATATATATATATATATATATATATATATATATATATATATATATATATATATATATAGGCCATTGTATAACTGCAGCTGCACAACTCAGCCACCAGGTGGCATACACACTACACAAATCATATTCAATGTAATATTAATGACACATGCTGTGAGATTATGTTGGGACATTTTGGGGTAACATTGATTTTGATTTTGCTGGATTCTGGTTTGTAATGTGCTGGGAAGTTGTCAATATGAAATAAGGATAATTCAGGTTATTTAAGGAATGTGATTTTTTTTATTGTTTTATATTTAAAAATACAGAGCATGATGTACCACAGTACCACTCAATGACAAATATAATGTATACATACCTAAAGAAAAACAAATAAACACACACAAAACAATTCAACACATTATCATTTAAATTAATAAATAACATCATCACATCATTTTTCAGTTAGAGCAACACAAACTCAACCACAAAGCACATACATATCATATATATATATATATATATATATATATATATATATATATATATATATATATATAAGAAAATAAATACTAGAAAGCACAAGGAACCATGAATATTCAATATCTTTATAATAAGCTGCTGTGGCATGCTGGGGGTGGGGTGGCTCTTGAGCCAGACAGACAGTAGCTCACTGAGATCCACAATATTACGCAAAGAGGAAAATATGTAAATAATGAAATAGATATTGTGAATTGTCAATTTTATTGATACTCCTTAGGAGTGCTATGAGGTGCTTTGTAAACTGAAAAAAACATTTTCAGATTGACAGACTCAGTATTGTCAAAGGGGTTGTAGCTTATGAAATAAATACCCATTAGTACATTTCCATTCACTGTGTACTGTAGATATCAAGTGTGCAGCTTTGAAAGAACCATGTGTTCAAAAAACTGTTTACTTTCACACAGTCTGTTAGACTTGCACTCCTTAGGTCAGTTCACCTTGACAATGTCATTCTCTCCAGCCTCTACAAGACCTTCTTTCCTGGTATTAACCATCCAGTTTCTTCCCCTAATGACTGATGTGCTGTGAATACAGTGAAATGCTTTGACCCCAAAGCAATGCTGATGACCTAGGAACCTGAAATGAAGGCATGCAAACTGTGATCTTCATTGGAAGTGCACGGCAGGTAAGATTTAAGGAAGTATTTCACTAGCTGAAACCCCCTTTAAGAGTACTCCATCATCCTTTGGTTTCACAGACCCTGATTAGCACTAATCCTGGACTTCCTAAGTATGGTAGTGCATGATTGGTGCTAATCAGGGTCTGTGGAACTAGCCAAAAGCGTGTGCTGCAAATTAGACAGAGGGTGGAGACGTCCTTTTGATTGGGCGGTCAATGGGTGAAGAGCGACACAAGCAGCAGGCTGGACAGGACTTGAAACGGGATTGGACGCAGAGGTATACCAGCAGATCTTCCTGTGAAAATAAAACACAGCAACATTGACACAACGGGATCCATTCCCAGAACCCTCCATGGTGCTCAGAGTGCTCAGAAGCAGAATGGAAGTTTGGTGGATACAGCCAGCCAGTCAAATTATCACGAGAGAAATAAACCCAGCTGGTTTCTTTCCTGAAAGCATGCACAATGTTTTCATGGTCCAGATACAGGAGGAGCCAGTGGTTTGAGTATCCTCACCTCGGAAGTCGGCGGGTTTGTCTTCCCAAGAGGTCAACACCATGGACAGGGCAGTCTGCTGGAGGCTGTTGAGGGATTTCAGCTGATTGCTCGTCAGGGCCGCTCCCTGCTCGTAGGAGAACATTCGCATGTGGTCCTGGCTGAACACGACCTAGGCAAAAAAAACTGCCCTGAATACTTCTAATAATACTGCACCATATCATCAGTATTCTGATAGTACCCAGCGTGTGTGTAAATACAGGGACATGCACACCCGCTCTTAACAAGCCTGCTTCTGTTTCTTGACTTACAGAGAATTTTTGTGGTGGAATCATTGAAATCGCCAGTGGTGTGAGTCCTTCAATTTGTTCCTTTGCCAACGAAGACAGAACAAAATCCTCAAGACCAGCTTTGGAGACAAAATGAAACAGAGGGTCTAGGAATCATGTTTATAACTGTCAAAACTTCACACATTCCGATTCTGCATCGCAGTGAAAGCTCAGCTGAGGACGGGCTTGTACCTGCGATGCCTCCGATTTCAATGAAGACTTCAGACCCCCAGCTGCTGACTGGTCCGAAAGCAAGGCTGTGTGTGAGCAGCTTAGCCAGAGCTCCCAGCTGCTCCTCTGTGCAATCCAACCGCAGCAGCCCGACCCAGCGCACTGACTTACTGCAGGGCAAGAGCAGAGGGGGGGATCAGCACACAGGACACAGGGAACACAAGAGAAAACAGCCTGGTTTTTATGTCTGAATCGAATGCAAATGCAGATTTCTCCACATTAACATTGCATGCACCTGGTTAATTCAACCAACGGGAATGAGCTGTGGTCAGATATACTGTGCATTCGTTCTCTAGCCTGGATGAGATCAGTGTTCTAACTGCATCTGATTACTCTAGCAGCTCACAAACAGCTCATTTGATACAGTCAATGAGGCAAGGCCTGTGTATTCCTGATTCTGTGTGGGTAACTGGTGCAGCAGTGCTTTCCAATGTGAAAGCTATCCCGCAATGTTTTTAGAGCAAGCAGATAACACAGCAGCGGCTGCTCAAGTGTCTGCCTACCTGAATTCCACCGGATTCATGGCTGGAATTTCCGACGCTTTTATTCCACAGATTCCATACCCCAGAGCCACCAGAGTGCTGGCATCCAGGTCACTCCCTGTCAGTTTGGTGGAGTTCAGAACGGCAGCATACAGCACTGAGAGCTGAGACAGAGGAACAGTAATGGACACGGAAATCAGTTTCGAAGTCACTAGTTGAAATGCATACATTTGGTTGCTGTGGTTTCATAAGGAGGTTGCGGGGGTGGGGGGGTTGGCTCAGTTGGGAAAGTTAGTATGCATTGTTACGGGTGCCTGCAGTTCACCTGTCTGCTGGTCCAGGTTTTGATTCTACCCAGAGCCGTGACAGCTGCCAGGTCGTTCAGTTTGAGTTTCTGCAGCTCATCGCTGGTGAACTGCGTGGCGATCCTCCCCAGCTGTTGGATCACTTTGGGAGTCAGTGCAGAGGCTGGCCCATAGATCTAGAGAGAGAGAAGAGCTGCCGTATCAACTGCAAGCTCCCCATAGGCGCTGAACAACACTTCAACCTGTTACTGCAGGCAACTTGCAGGTCGTTCTGGAGGGCGTTGCAGAGGAAACTCTTTTTACTTGCAATTAAAGATCAAATAAAGGTGAGCAATATCACCTAAAAGGGGATGACTTTTTTTTCTCTTATTTCGTTATGGGTGCTTCTGAAGGTGACTGATACAATTAAAACATACACAATAATACTTCCTAAAGGGGATGTGATTTTAGCCACACTGCCTGAATTGTTTTGCACAGCAGGGGTTTAACTAGTTCAGGCAAAGCCTTCAAACAGAAACCCAGTAAGGAATTGCAAAAACCAGTGTAAATGACTGTCTCACCTGTTTAACTTTTCCCAGCAGCAGGGTGAGCTCTCCAGGCTGGAAGTTGGGGTCTTGTCCGATGGCCTCCAGGCAGTTGCTGAAGTGGTCAGCAGCCATGCTGGTCAGACTGTCCACAGCCCAGGCCGAAGGCAGTGTGGCTCGGACATTGCTGCAGCTTGGGACCAGAGCTGAGAAGGAGCACAGCATTTATCAGTCATGAATCAAGCCCCTTTAATAAAAGTCTTAATTCCCCATTTCGAATATTGAGAGCTTACGTATACTTTTGCATTAACTTTTTAAATTGCAAGCATAATCTGTTATGTTATGAGAAACAAAAACAGCACTGTCCAGTCAGTGCTGATTTACAAACTCTCCCAAAGACCAGGAATGAGTTAAAACTGAGAGCACTGTAAGATGAGTAACTGTATAACTAGTGACGCAGCGCTAGCACAGTATTCTTTACCTCTTCAGATTTCATACATTCCAATCTGCTGCTCTCACCTAATTTCGGAAGCACTCCTATTCCCAGCACTCCCAGGAAATACTGCAGCATGAACTGCTGGTTCGCAAACATTCCATCCACTTCAGCCATGTCCCTGTTCTGCTGACAGATGGCGCCGAACGCACTCTTCTCCCACAGTCTCTGGCTCTGGAACAGCCTCTCCATTCTCTCCACTGTCATGAGACTCTGAAACACAGGCACATTCACCTAGCACTATTCTAAACCTGTCTTTATTAAACTCTCAGGATTTGCTACTCGTGAAACCTTCCTCAGTGGCTTCTAATGAGAGTATTAACAAACAGGCTTTAACAGCAGCCTTTGAATATAAGGTGTTCTCAGTTTCTATTGGAGCGTATGGTGTAGCTCACCCCCGTAACCAGGAAAAATCATCTCTCTCCACACTACCTACCTTATTTATTTGCTTCATTGATGTTGTGGGCAGAAAGAAAATGAATCTATCCACCTGGTCAAGTGTCTCTGATGTCCAGTTAGAAACAGGTCTAAAGAAAAAGCACATCAGTTACATTATTGAACAGTGTTATTCTTCATATCACAGTTGGTAATCCAAGGTTAGCTATCCAGCACTACCCAGCCCCCACAGTAACTGCATTTTGTAAAACACAGCTTTTCAAATGAGGTCTGCTCAAAGATCCAGTTGCCAAACATTATGACATGGCTTGCATAAGGGAGCATGTATTGCACAAAACAGACGAGGCACGTATAGGTACTTGATGGTAGCTATGTTATTGTACTAATTCACATAGCTTATACACAGAATTATTTATTTATCTCATACCCAAACGTTGCTTTCTCTTGCAGCATCATGGCTAAGACGTCCTTCTTGTTTTTATCAAAACAGTAGTTCCTGATGCGTTCGATGTTCTCCACAAAAAAAAATCTGGAGATGTTGATAAATATCTCATCCACGACAAACGCTGCCATGACTCCCAGAGAACCGAATTCCTCCCCAGTAAACATTCCATCGAACATCCCCTGCAAATGAGGAATAAAACCAGTGTGTCCCTACTGCTTCATGGGGTCCTCAGAGCTGCATATACAGAAAATAAGAGCAGCTGTGCTGGTCCTTTAGATAATGGAGACAGTAAGGATGCTATAGAAGGCAGACTTCTATTTACCTTTCATAATATAATAATACATGTCTCTAGCTTTGGAGACCACAGAGCAGAGGATACCCATTATACAAGTTTCCCACAGCAAAAGCTCAGTGAAAGCATAAAGTGTAGGTAAGCATTGTAAAGACCAGCATATTAAAAAACATGGGAAACCACGGTATGGTAAATGCATAGTATACCCATGGGAAAAGCATGGGAAAAGTGCAAGATTACTGTAAAATAACTGTTCAAAGGGATCTCACGCTACATATTGAGTTGTTCATACCAGCTTCTGAACCACCTTGTTCACCAGAAGACTCTGCTTTATGCTGGGCAGCCTGAGAAAATATTCCGGAGCATTTACTATGATCCTCCGAAAGGTTTCCATCATGTCCGCAGGGAAGCGCTTTATAATGCTGACCCTACAGACACACAGGAAAACAGAGCAATAATCAGCCTTCAGCCTTCAAGAGAACGCCGCGCTCACTGACAGACAGATCAGCCTTCAAGAGAACGCTGCGCTCACTGACAAACAGATCAGCCTTCAAGAGAACGCTGCGCTCACTGACAAACAGATCAGCCTTCAAGAGAACGCTGCGCTCACTGACAAACAGATCAGCCTTCAAGAGAACGCTGCGCTCACTGACAGACAGATCAGCCTTCAAGAGAACGCTGCGCTCACTGACAGACAGATCAGCCTTCAAGAGAACGCTGCGCTCACTGACAAACAGATCATCCTTCAAGAGAACGCTGCGCTCACTGACAGACAGATCAGCCTTCAAGAGAACGCTGCGCTCACTGACAAACAGATCATCCTTCAAGAGAACGCTGCGCTCACTGACAAACAGATCAGCCTTCAAGAGAACGCTGCGCTCACTGACAAACAGATCATCCTTCAAGAGAACGCTGCGCTCACTGACAAACAGATCAGCCTTCAAGAGAACGCTGTGCTCACTGACAAACAGATCATCCTTCAAGAGAACGCTGCGCTCACTGACAAACAGATCAGCCTTCAAGAGAACGCTGCGCTCACTGACAAACAGATCAGCCTTCAAGAGAACGCTGCGCTCACTGACAAACAGATCAGCCTTCAAGAGAACGCTGCGCTCACTGACAAACAGATCAGCCTTCAAGAGAACGCTGCGCTCACTGACAGACAGATCAGCCTTCAAGAGAACGCTGCGCTCACTGACAAACAGATCAGCCTTCAAGAGAACGCTGCGCTCACTGACAGACAGATCAGCCTTCAAGAGAACGCTGCGCTCACTGACAAACAGATCAGCCTTCAAGAGAATGCTGCGCTCACTGACACTGCTGCGTTTCACCATGAAACCCCCTCTATACTATAGTACAATATGAACATTGAAAAACCTCGACTAGAGAAATGGAATGTCGGGGTGCAGGATGTTAAACACAATGTTGGGGTGCAGGAGGTTAAACACAATGTCGGTTTGCCGGAGGCTGAACACAATGTCGGGGTGCAGGAGGCTGAACACAATGTCGGGGTGCAGGACACAAAGAAACTCACGGGAGCTCGACAGACACCTGTGCACCCATTTCCTCCAGCAGTCCAGCGGAGAAGCTGAAGTTGTATGACTCGTTGGTGATGCATTTTTTCTGTAGAAAGAATGACAATGTATTAAAACACAGAGCCCTGGATTCAAAGAATACTGTGTGTTTGGAATGAAAGCAGGCTCTTTAAAATAAACCAGATTTGGGAATCTGAAACCAGCACTGAAAATCCTGGAGCGGAATGTCTACTGATATCCATTACTGACACAAACACATTGTAAATACTGTCTTCTTTATGGGCAACACAATAGGGAAGAATTCCAAACAGAGCTTCATACACTAAACTAGAACAATATTCTAAAACCTTGTTATCTTAATGGACATCTTAAAACAGATCACTCCCATTGGCTGATCCAATAAAACAACAGCATAAAAAGAAGTGATATCAGCCATGATATGTGGATTAGCCCCCCCCGCTCTGCTAATCAGCTCTCGATGAACCGCTGGCAGTTCAGTCTCTACTGGATTCCCAGAGGTGAAACACCATTTGTATTTTAGCAGTTCATTAGAAACTGCAGCAGCTGCCTCCTGTGAGGTTAGCATACCAGAGAGCTGTGCAGCTGAGCTGGCAAGCCGTGCAGGAAGAGCAGGATCCTGCTGATCACTGAGGGCGAGCTGCTCAGAAACCGTCTCTTCAGGGTCTCGCAGTCCACACCTTGAGAGATCATCCCCAGTGACCTGTGCAGTACATCCAGAGGCATGAGAGCATTGCATTCAACAAGCATGTGGAAAGCATGCACTGACTTCAGAGTGACATCATTTCTATCAAGCGGATCTAATCAGAATAGAAAGCAAAAGGGCAAAGCCTGAGTTCCTGAGCTATTCCCATCGGAAAAAAAAAACCATGTGATAAAATAAATCACTCAGAAGATATTAAAGAAAGTCTGGTCTGGTGGCTAAACATCTAGTATGCTGGTATCAAACTATATGTCATGCTAACAAAACACTGCATATGCTAAAGCTTTATGGATAAGGCAGTAAAAACAGCAAAACAAACAAAGAAAGTTCATTTGAAAATGTTCTGAAGAGTTTTTGGATAGGCTATATAATTTTTCTGTTCTACCACAAATCTATTCGACTCCTAAGACAGTCATATCTATCATGACCAGGACCAGCTCCTCCTAAGAATACTGTGCATCAGAGGAAACACATTCCTCTGAAATAAACCCCCATAAATAGCCATGGCAGTGGGGGGGTGGGGATATGGGGTGCACTACAAACATGGCATGATCTATAACAGTAAACATTACTTACAAGAACTCATCTTCCCTAATATCGCTGAATGCTTTTAGAGATTCCCTGAAAAGAAGTTTTGCCTGAAAAATAGAAAGCACTTTTATTCAACGTTATCTTGCACAAATAATCAATATGCAATGTATGTGTATTTCAGCGAGCAAGCCTTAGAAACAATCATTTTGAGCGGTATTGTGGAAAATACAAACAAAAAGAAATCCATGCGTATTATAGTTACTACCTCTCGGATATCCAGATTTGTTCTTTATAAAAGGGGTCTCATACATACATAAGTACAGTACAGCCAGGTTTCCCACCCAGCTTAGCACAGCTGCTTGCTCAGCTCAGACAGATTAGTCTTCATTACTTGCTACTTAGTGAGTGTGAATGGGAGCCTAATGAAAGAGCCAGAAGCAGCGCTGGGGCCGTTTATAGCACTTACACAGCGCTGCTACCACTGCTGACCTGTGCTGGTCTAAATAATTCAAGATTTCATTATGGGCCTGAACAGGCAGCCCGAAGGGAGGAACTACAACCGACTGGCCGGAAAACATCCATCATCAGCTAAATAAGAAGGTGTTTGAGGACAGCGTCTCGGAGGGAGGGAACCTGAGCCGTTTAGCCCAATCCATTGCCGTGCATTAGTAACAAACCTGCACAATGAGCTGGCAGCGCTACAGCACCGGAGACCGGAGTCCCTTTATACAGGGCTCACAGTGGTGTACCATGGTAACAGCACAGCAAAGGGTAGTAAAGCACAGAGAAAGCATGGGGGAGGTATGGACAAATCGCTGGTAAAGCATCTCCCTGCATAAGCATGGGGAACGCTTGGGTAACAACAATATGAACAACATAGCTGTGGTCCATTTTATATGGGTGCTCTACAATGACAAAGTAATGAAGGAAGGGCAGCTCTACAATGACAAAGTAATGACAGAAGGGCAGCTCTACAATGACAAAGTAATGACAGAAGGGCAGAGCTGCGCTCAGTGGCTGACCTGCTGTGTGTTCCAGGCCCGGTGACTGACGGTGCTGAGGTTGGACAGCAGGCGGGTCAGCCGTGACCTCACACTCAGGAGAGGAGTCTCGGGGAGCAGGGGATCAAGAGCACCCAGCCACCCTGTAACCTGGTCAGAACCCTGAAACACAACGGAGGACAGGACATCGCTGACCGTTACAAACCACACAGAGAGATCTATGTGCTTTATACTGCACTCTGACCTAACAGGGGGCTTTAGAAAGCTCACTGTAACAGCAGCTCAGAAACATGTGATGTGATACAATATGGATAGATAGATAGATAGATAGATAGATAGATAGATAGATAGATAGATAGATAGACAGACAGACAGACAGACAGACAGGTAGATATATAATCAGACAGACATACAGACAGATTGATATATACAGATTCTATAGATAGACACACAGACACAGAGTTAGCCAAATAGATAAACAGACAGACAGACAGAGAGATAGATTTTAGATAGAGCGTGCAATCAGTAAGCCAGCTCAAGTTCGCTCAATGTGTCCCGAGGTGCTGCCCCATGCCCTGCACATCCTGGCAGAGCCTCGTCTCTCATTACCGCCTGGCACTCTGCCACCCAGCCCCAGAGCTGGAAACATTGAAATCCAGTTTCCTATTTCTCACTTCCTTGAGTTTCACGCTGAAATCTTACACTCAACGGGATGTGGAAGGGATTGTAGCTGCATGTTACTAAGAAAGGCATGCGAGTGATGGAATACTATGTGCTGTACATGTCAGTATAACGCTTGGGTCAGCTTCATTGACGAGCATTCACTGTAGCGTTAATGTTACCACACTCTGAATGTTACGCACATCCCCATTTAGCTTCAGGAACGTGCAAATTCAAATCACTGCAAAGAAGACTTTTGGAATCGTACGCTGTAGACCCACAAAGATCGCTTTTACATGTGTTTCTGTTTGAAGAACAATATTCAACCTTGTGCCGGCAGTGCAGTGTATCGCTCTGCATGCTGGGAATCAGAATGCAGTAACAGACATACCCACAGTTTGGTTGTGATGGCAGTGTGCTGCGCAGGACTCAGACGGCTCCTCTGCAGTGTAATGTTGGGCAGAGCGGTGATAAGTGTGTCGGTGGGCAGGACTCTCAGTGTCTCTGCCTTTACTCCACTGATCAGAGTGCCCAGGCTTGCCAGCATCTCAGGGAGAACCTGCTGAAAACACATTGCCATCCACACTTTAAAAAAAAAACTCAAAATATCATTCTTTATGTTATTTTATTTTAGTGATTGACAGGATGGGCTTTTTAAAAAATCAAACGAAAAAGACAAAAAAAAAAAAAGTATCATTGCATTTAAATGCAGGTACCTCAATGTCTGACACTGGACCAGTTCACAACACACTCGATTCAAACACTTTCATTGAAACAGAGTTAAAACAACATGATCATTGCGTGGATGTGTCCCAGTGCCATGCTATAAGCAGTGCCCTTATACTCAGTTCTACACGTGATCCTTCAGCACTGCAGTATTCAGATTTATCATAAAAACAGTTCTGACAATGGACATACTTACACCTCTGCTTTGAAACAGCTTGTCTACAAGTTCTCTCGCCTACGAAGAAAAGAGCACTCATTTTAGACATACTCTGACTTCCTCAATTCCGTTTTCCTTCGATTCTAGTTTCCTGTACCTTAGAAGCATGAACAGTTCAGTTTCAGTTAGTCATAGTTCCGAGGTAACTCTGCTGTACTTAATGAGAAATTCAGGGTTAATGAAACAAAGTGTTGCTGATAAAAGAAATGGGACAAATTGCACTGAATTGGTTCACACACCCAGAAACAAACAACATTTCATTTAGGGGCTTGCGTTGTTAGTATTGGGGTATTAGGTTGAAATTGGTGTCTGTTCCTTTTAGAAATCAAAATGCTAAAAATAAGAGCAAAAAGCTTTGAGAATCTGTCTCTTATGGTTAAATATCACATATAGCGTATCGCGTATAGCGTATAGTGTATAGTGTATAGTGTGCTCTTTGCCCTTTTCTTTGATCAGCAGTCTCTTTCAGTCCCTATGACCCACCTGTCTTATCAATGACAACCCCTTAAAGTAACAAATGTTCACTTTATTACAACTCAACAAGAAAGAAAAAAAATCCCTTTGAAGTTGCTGAGAGTCATTGTATATTGCGTGGTGAGCCCATTTCGATTTCCCCTGTTGAAAGACCTCCCTGTGCTCTTGGTCTGTCTATTAGCCAGCTGTGTGGCTCCCTGCCGCTGTGTCACAGAGCCCTCTCCCCAGGGGCAGGTTACTTTGTCTGTTCAGGTTCGCTCAGGCAGAGCCTCACCTGTGCAGGTGAGAAGTCCACGGAGCTGAGCGCTGGCAGAGCAGCTTGGACTTGTGAAGGGAGGAGCTGATTAATGAAGGGGATGCCCAGGGAAGGCATGATGACAGCAAGGTGGTACAGCTGCTCTGGGCTGAGGGACCCTGGCTCAGCCAGGACCGCTCGCTCCACCAGGAGGCTGGAGACCTGCTCGGGACAGTTACTTTATTTATACAGGCAATATGTCAAGACAGAGCAAAAGTGTTATAGGCTGAACGGAAATCTATAAGCTACCTTGCAATCAAGTGTACAAAACAACTATAGAAGTGATTCTATAAACTGTCATTTACACTAAAACCCTGTAATGTATGCATTTTTTTACTTGATGTACTGATCAGGAAACAAAGTAATCATTTGAGTGAGTTGAGACATATTTAAGATCCTAAAGAGCTCTCATTCCATGGTTACAGTGTGGTGTCTTTCAAACATTCACTTTTTAAATGCATGTTTTGAAATCATACCATTTCACTAGGAACAACAGATCCCAGTCTGACACAGTCTTGGATGTTTTGCTTGATGGCATCAAGCGCTGGAGTTTGCTTGTAGACCAGCAGGTCGGCAGTATTTGCAAGGCATGTGAGGTTGCCCAGTCTAGAAGGGAAACATTGCAGATGAAATTCAATCTGTTTGAACAAATTGTGCTTTTGAGGTGGAGAACCACGACTGTAACAAATTGAAACTTCCCAAAATTACCGCACAGGAACATCCAAAGACACTCACCTTCGGAAGTCAGGGGCTGTTAAGTTGTGGTAAGTCTTCAGAATGCTTTGAGCTATGAAGCACCTCTGCAGGCCAGTCAGTGGATTATTTAACAGAATGTCAAGTCCGAAGAACATCTGAAACAGACAAGGATACCGCAGCACAGTGCACAGTAAGTGTCTGCACTGAGAAGCTGGAGTCAGGGAAGAGCTGCAACACATTGAGTTTAGATAGAGCATGCATTTCTTACCTGAGAAGCACAGGATTGAGTTTAGATAGAGCATGCATTTTTTACCTGAGCAGCACAGGATTGAGTTTTATAGAGCATGCATTTCTTACCTGAGCAGCAGAGAGGGTCTTAAACTTCTCAAACGGGAGGTATGCCAACAGACTCCCGGCATCTTGTATAGCAGACATTGGCCATTGAGTCACGTTCAGGAACTGTGTTGAGCTTCCAAACCACTTTCCAAACTCTCTCCTCTGGTCCAGGGTGAGCTTGTGGAAGATTTGATTAATAGAAACCAACCTAGAAGCAAGAAGATGAACAGTTACTGGAGTCATTTGAGGAGAAGCTGTTATCATGATGAGAAAAATCTCCAAATAACACGAAATAAACCCCCAATGAAGGGCACCCTTGACAACGTGCCGCCCATGCAGCACACAGCTGAAGATGAAATGCTTACGCAGCTTTATTGTTCTGAAGACCTGGCAGACTGGAAATCTCCAAAACACTGAAGTAAGGAAGCAGCTGACCGAACTCCAGGAATATGGTGGAATCAATAGACATGTATTTTTGGAAAAACACAGATGCCATGGTTTGTAAATACCTGTCACTTAGCTGAGAATGAAAAGAATAAAAAGAGAATTGGATTATTATGATGATGATGATGATGATGATGATGATTATTATGATGATGATGATGATGATGATGATGATGATGATGATGATGATGATGATGATGATGATGATGATGATGATGATGATTATTATTTGAATGAATGGTTTCCAAACGCTCTGTAAGTCCATCTGATCTCATGTCCACCTTCAATGCAGCCCAGTTCCTGTTCAGATATTGCAATATTTGTCTTCCAGCTTTGATTTCTACCGGCATCAGTATTGGTTTGAGATCTTTAATTGGAAGTTGAAAGTACTCCTGTAATTAAAGGGAAAAATAACAATAGTTCATTTTAAAATAGCCAAGGTTTTGTACAGCAGAGCACAACTTTATATATGCGTGAGCTGCAGTTTTATGGTCTGTTACAAAACAAAGCCTGCTGGTCAATACGTTTTCAAATAGCTGGCTGAAAGTGAATAGCTTGTCAGGTTCTTGGCCTGTGGCAATCACTCCTTCCATTTTTAAAGCACATATTGGTTTATTCCTACCTTTATGAGAAAGAAATTTCCATCAGACACTTCTCTTCCAGTCTGCATCAGGTTCATTAAGAGGTTCTGCGTAAGAGAGAGGAAACAGTTCAGTTCATCCCATATGTTTTGTATTTTTGTACAAGACGTGATTGACAAGACCCTGCAGTTGGTATCTTACAAAATGTTTCGCTACCTGATTTATTTTAATGCGCAGATCAGCTAACATCAAAAAAGCTGGCAAAAATGTCAACATTTATTAAAATAATACATTACAAAAACTGACCACCAGGTGGCAATATTCTCTATCCCGCGGGAATGGGTAAACGATGATCTCTTAAAGAGGAAGTCTATTAATAAGATACATCCAGGTCTCCTGCGGGGTCATTTCTCTTGAAAGATGATTGAGCTGGACTGGTCAAAACCGGGAATGTTTCTTAAACAGCATTTATAACAAAGCAGTATAGAAGCGTGGTGTTCTGCTTACCCCAAAGCACTGCAGGAGCTCTCTCTTATTTGTAAAACTCTCCTCGTGCTTCAGGTAATCCATGACAGACTTCAGCACGCTTAGCCTAATGTTTTCTGTTACTTGTAAGGACACCAGTTTGCTTTCCTCCAGGGTGACCAGCAGTGCTACGATGTTATTGGCTGCTTTTCTGAGTGCAGAGGAAACCTGCTCAACAAGGACCCTGTTCACACCAAGCCCAACAGACTCCATCCCACACTGGATTAAGTGATGAAGGCTCTTCAGCTGGAAAGAGTCCTGCTGGCACACAGCTGAGTAATCAATACTGCATGACCAGTTCAACTGTCTTATGATGTCTCTCACAATGCACGCCTGAGGATATGAAGCGTTGTTATCGGTATGGTTTGTGATTTCATTGTAAGAGGAACAAAGTGACCTAACCCAGCTGTTGGTAGGATCCTGGCTCATTGTGGACAGCTGAAGTTTATTTTTACAGACAAGCATTACAAAGTTTCCCTGGTCATAGTCCCAGCACACCGCTACGAGGGTTGGGTCTGGAATCTGAACTGCCCACGTTTCATAGCGACAGATTACTTGAGGATTGAAATTCATTGCGTATCCGGAACTGGAATGGTTAGCACAGAATTGTAAGAGCCAGGTGTTATCTAGGTTTTTTATTAGCTGCAGAAGAAAGGTTTTATTGGTGCACACGGCTCTTGTGAAATTGACCGTGTCAAACTCGCTGCAGACCGCTATGTCTGTCATGTCGATTCCAGCCGGGTCCGTCCACTCACTGTAGCGACACACCAGCTCCAACACTTCCTTTGTTTCGTTCGCTGTCTCGCTGCTGTTGCCTCTGCAGACGGACAGAAGCCATTCATTCTGAGGGTCCTGGGTGATTTTCTCAAGCAAGTCCATGTTACAGCACACGTTCTTACTAAAGCTGTGCTGATCCTGATCCCAACAAAGTGCAACAATGGACGGGTCTACCGCTGTCTCTGCCCACTGTCCATACTGGCAGAACCTGACTGAACTGAACACGCTGGAAGAACTTGAGCAAAAATCATTGAGCCAGGAATTCACCTGATTCTTCAACAGTTTGTCAAGCATGGTTGAATTAGTGCATACTGTGCGAGTAAAATTCTTTGTGTCATATGAAACACAGATGCTAATGATAGACACATCTATAGCTGCGGGGTCCTGCCACTCGTTGTACCTGCACCACTGGTCTACGTTGTCCACAATAGCAATGTCAATGGGCTCCACAGCTGGCGTGCAGTTGGCCACTATCCAGTTGTTCTCTGGATTTGACATAATTTGGAGGAATAATCCAAGGTCTTCACAGAGAAGTTTTTCAAACTGTGCCCTATCGTTATTCCAGCAAAAAGCCACCAGCGTGACGTCTATCTGGTCACTTACCCACGAGGAGTAGGTGCACCAGTTGTAAACACTTACAATGGTAAATGCATCAGAGAAGTTTGAGCAATAGGCAAACAGCCAGTCATTGTCCTTGATCAGGATGTCCAACAGCTTCCCGTTGTAGCAAACAGCCAGTATGAAACTCTCCTGGTCGTTCTCGCTGCACAGAGCTACAGATGCTGGGTCTACCGAGTCTGAATTTGTCCAGATGTCATACAGACACACAAGGTCACTGAGACTCAACTGCGACTCTGAGACGGACCTGGTCACTTTTGAGCGAGGCTCACAGGGGCTGGCATATGACTCCAGCTGGGCTTGGAAGAAAGAAGACACTTGGTTAGCTCTGGCACAGCCGTTGCTTGCCACTCGCGAGACTTGACTGGCTGTTAAGCTGTCCATGGCGCTGCACACTGAGCGCAGCACTGTCGAGTTGAGTCTGTTTTGGGGGAGTTTGGTGCAAAGGGTCTCATTGAAAGCTGTGAAATTGTACTGGTCACATCCCTCAAACACTGTGGAAGTATCAGGCATCAGGGATCTTGAGAAATGAATGTTCCTACATTCAGGGGTTGGGTAGATGCACAGCGGTGAACTTAAATACATGTCCAGTATTGTTTCATCAAAGCTCCAGCTCATATTGTGGCTCATTCCCCTAAGTAACAAAGACAGCATGAATGGGATTTCTGTGCAATATTCTGTAGCATGCAATACTGAAGGCACAACTGGAGACATTATCTAATGCTCATGCACACATCTTATCAGCAGGGATTATAAAAGAGGCACAACCCTGTTACCAATTGCCTTGCTCACATGTACGAAATCAGATTCAAGTTACTGATCTATCTGTATATCCTACATGAAAACTAGCTAAAACACGCAAAGTAATTCACCAGCCAAAGCAAAAACACAACATGAAGACTACTCTTTACACAAAAAATGATTTGTGATAGAGCAAAGTGAAATGCCATAGTTGTGATGTGATGAACATGTGCTTGATGAAACAGGCCACTTATAAAGGAGTAATATTACTCTGTGTGTGCGTGACTGTGTCTGTGTGCGTGTCTCTGTGTGTGTGCGTGTCTGTGTGCGTGTGCAAACCTGAACAATTATGTCGTAGGTGCGTGAATTGGAATATAAATAAGAAAAAAGAAAAAAAGCTTACCAAATAATGAGCTGTTTCAAATCGCCTGCATTTGAAAATAGTGTAGGAAACAAAATAAATAAATACAAGTAATTATGAAGAATCACTAACGAATTGAATACAGAATGTAAACAAATCAAATGAAACTTTATAAACATGGTTTATATTACCTTGTGAACACTGCTCATTTTGATCCAAACTTGGAACACCAACCAACATTTGCAATTCACTCATGATAAAATCTGCAGGCGTGAGAATTAGCTTTATTAGCTTATCGCCAATATATCTCTCGAACGCTGGGAAAACTACACTGAGGAACACCTGCCAAGCAACCTGCAGCCTTTGAGCGATCACCTGGGGCAGCAGATCCAGGAAGGATGCCACCTGGACCTGAAGATCAGGAATTCGAGCCGCCACCGCCTGTGAACTCGTTCGCGCAGAAGGCGAGAGGAACGTTCCAAGACTTGTGACTGCAGATCTTCCAAAGCTGTTCATATTAGCCGAGGTCGTGCTGCAGGCTTGTCTTTTCAATGCGTCCGACATGTCTTGCAGGCTACCCCCAATCTGACCGGAAAAACGCCTCACAAAACTAGCAATAATGCCGCAGTCTTTCTTATCCTGCAGAATGCACAGGAGCGCCCCGGGCAGCCGGCCCCAGGAATCCTGTGTAATAAACGGCGTGTAAATTGCAAAAGTGTTTTTTAGAAAGTCGTAGTGCGTTTCCAGTTCGGTTCCCTGAATGATCGTTGCCACGATGGCTTTGAGTAGCTCGGCTGTGGTCTGTGTTGGGTTGGTTGGGTTCAGAAACATTCGACTCTTGACGGAGTCGCTGGTGATGTTGGATCTGGATGCGGGATTCGATGGGTTAAATTTCTCCAGGAGCGTTTTGAGTTTTTCTTCGAATTCGGTTTCATTCTGCTCCAGAGCAGGCTGAGAGTTGTGTTTTCTGGTAATAATATTCGCAGAGCGCGTCCTTCTCGAATCACTAACATGGTTTGAATTACTGCAAAATGAACCTAAAACGAGGACATAGAAAACACATAGTTGATTTACACAAATGACATACAGAAATATAAGTTACAATGTTGAAAGTCTAAATCTGCTTTATCATTGTCAAGCAATAATTTGCTGTATAATTGTATCTGACAGTATAGCCCAACAAAAAGTCTGTAGATACTAGGTTCGTCATTGCAAAATACCAGACTACAGTTTATTGCAGTAATCCGAAAATAGAGTATAATTTTTTGCAGTATATTGTGATTTTTTTCTTACTTATGTTTGTTATTGTTTGAATTAGACTCAAGGGTTTTCTTGTGCATGGACTCGTAATATTAGTGTACAGTAGGCCTACATTTCAGCATGGTTTAGTGTGATGAATAATGATAACAAATGATATTACTGTTGGAACACGTATTTAGTTATATGCATGTGTTCTTCGGATACATACATATTTTGGACACATATTATTATGCATATTTTTTTTGTGAAAAATATCGTCTGAACCTTACCTGAGAGAATGCATAAGCAGAAGAGGATGTAACCCGTTCTCCCCATCCTAATGCAGCACTAACCTCCAGTGAATCACCGGCAAAGCAGAACACAAATTGTATGATAAACCTAATGTGCGCCTTTCATGTATAAAATAACAAAGTTGAAAAGTATGTTTTAGTTCAAAATTCAACAGAAACAAAACTAAGCTAGGTATGCGTTATAATATTCTTCCAACTGGACAGTATAAAAAAAAAAATACTGGATTTTGTCATCATTATTCTTAAAACAGTGATCGCCTCACTTCTACTTTTACGCGAAAGGTATTTGCCTCACAAGTTTCCAAAGGTCAGCCCTTTTTAAGATCTCGTTTAGCGTGTGTAAAACATACTTATGTTCTGGAAAAATGTTGTGGACACCTTATCCACAAGCGCTTGGCTGGGAGCAGCGATACACACACCCTCCCCGTCGCGCATCGATTAGCAGATTGGGCGCTTTGTGCGCTCTCTTCTCCAGTAGCGGTATATCTCGTGTAACATTATCCTCAGGTAATTAAAACACAGCATAAAAATAGGTGCCGAGAGGCTCTGTAAAATACACAGGACGAGTTAGCTGATAAACACAGAGCGCTTTAAATAATGAATCTGTAATACACACCTGCCCTTTATAACGGAGAGTCGCAACTTACACCTGAGGTTCTGGAAACGGCGCTAAAAGACTGCTCCGTGCCATGACTATGAGTGGAATTGTTCGTATATATATATATATATATATATATATATATATATATATATATATATATATATATATATATATATATATATATATATATGGCCTATAAGAAATAAGAACATAACTCAGACGTTTATAACAATAACAGAAAATACATTTTGAAGACTGGTTGCAGAAACCGTTGTCTAATAGTGTAAATTTAAAGATGTTTACAATACCCGAACGCTGTTTTCTCTGTAGGCACCCCAAGTACTGGGGGACTACACCTTTTAATAGGTGTAAGATCAATAAATGAACTCTGCACTTCAGAATCCAACCTCATGCGCATTTTGTCAGTACAGAATAAGTAGAAAACTTTTTGGAAATGTCACCATTTTCGCATTTTCTACGAAGTTCCCTTCTTTTCCTTGATGTATAAGTGCAAAGTCTCAAAACTGTCTGTTAAGCAACTCTTGCGTACTTTTGTTCATTTAATTTGAGATGTTATAATGTTATTAAAAAAACAACACCACACACACACACTTTGCATGTATGTGAAATACAGTTCTGCTTATTTTTATTTTAGATTTTTTTCCACGACGCTCATTTGAGGAATCACTCGGGGCTGAGAGAATGCGCTTTTCCAATACGGTGTGCATTGTGCGACTATACAGTACATCCATACACACGTGTCAATGCACCACAGAGAGCAGCTCTGGCAGTCTAATATTGAGACATGTTTAAGTGTGGCGTTTCCATTCACAAATATTGTATTCTGAAGCTCGCATGCCTATTTCGCGAAGATGACTTCTTACACTTAACACGCATGAGTTGCAATTAAGAAATGTTGTCTTTGGAAAACCCCATGGAAAATGTCTGATAAAGTAGCCTACAACACAAACTGTGTTATTCGTGTTCTGGTTCATTTCATTTGCATTCGATGTTAGGGTGGTGTTTTTAAATCTAAAACAGAAACACGGATCTAGGGTTACATCTTTATCTGGGTTTACTTGTTGCAGCTTGCAATGAAAAACGTGTACAGTCTACACAGAAGTAGCGTGCCAGATTTACTAAGGACAGCGGCACTAAACTTTGCACTGCCGGACCTGGGCCCGTATAAATGAAAGTAATGTATATTTTGGACTCTATAGTTCCGACAATCTGCTCGTCAGCGGTTGGAACTGTTAACAGAGGGTTTGACTAAATAATTCACTAGTCTGACATTAGTGGTTAACAGCTGTTTGTTTACCTGCCTCACCTGTATTTATTTGCATGGAAAAATGTCACAAATTTAAAGAGTTGCCCTGGCAGTGTGCACGTCACTCCTGTCCTGCTGAACAAGTTAATAGCACTGTCAGCCGTATCAGGTAACTTGTATCATTTTCCGAGTCACACGATATCGAATTAAAATGTTTTTGTACTCTGATCTGCTACTATGTTGTACTAAACAGCAATCAATTGGTATACAGCGTAACTTAAAACTATGCTTCGCCTAATAGTAACCATATGGATACCACTTACACGCGAGTTTCAAAAGCCAAGGTGTGCGGACTTGTTTATAGCTGTATTCAAGGGTTACATCTTTCAAGGTTTTTTTTTTTTAAATTATTAATTTATTATTATTATTATTATTATTATTATTATTATTATTAAATACAAAGGCTTTAAAATGATATGTTTAAATGAACATAAAAAAATATTCTTATTTCCAAGTACCATTACTGTTTGGTATAAAACAGCTTAGACTGCTAGAACGTTCCTAGAATATCACATTAGCCAAAATGACAGGTAGAATCCAACATAATTTTATTAGTTTTAAAACTTGCATTTCTGCAGGAGATAGAAAACAAAGTGAGAAAATGTCAGCCCCCTTCTTTCTCACTTCTTTATTGCAGAGATTGTGCTCAACGACAACTAAACAACGTTTGCAGAATACAGTTTAAAATCGTTATAATAAAAACACTGTCAAATGAACACAGAACAGTGACACTGTACAGACATCTGGAGTGCATTTCTTATTGGGTCACACGCCTAACTGTTGAGAATGCAGTCCTCGGCACCATCGTGTATTGAAACCTGTTCAAAGAAACAGGAATCGCATTGTATTTGATTCTTCCACACATGTTCATCCAAGCAGTAGAAACATTTTGGTTAATATAACTTGAAACGTTTAATTACATGTTGCTTTTTGAGCAGCTCACCAAAATATAATTTAGTCACACAAAAAAACAAAACTAGAAATTGCTGCAAAGAAACATTAGGGGATGGAAAAGAAAACCACTTTACTTAAAAGGCAAAAATCAATATAAAAGGTACAGTGTGAACGAAAGGGGCAGACAATACATCCAAAAACCTGACAAAGCATTATTCCAGAATATGTCTTACACTTGCATCTAGCCTCAGGTCCTTGCGTTAAAAGAAAAGGTAGCTTCAAAAATATACAGAAAGAATATGCCAAGTTTTTGATTTTACAAGTCAGTTTGGCTACAATAAAACAAGTAGGGTGTCATGACAGTCCACTATCCAAGTTTAGTTTTTTGGGGGATGGAGGAGATAAACCAAAAGATCAGTCCAATACCACCAATCCACTTGGAGAAGCAACACTTGTTACATTAAACGCTCCGACCAACCCAAACAAAAAGAACATGTACAAGCTTGCTTGGCTTTTTGTCCGTCTTTCAGAACTTTTTATAACCAAATCTCTTCCAGATAATTCTCTGCTCTAGGAATGACAACCTTGTTCCTTCAATTAGTTACATTTGGGGTAACACTGATCTTGTGATCTTTATTTATTAAAACAAGTTTTATTCATTTGAACAGTGCGTTTGGTACAAAGGGTTAGAGAACGGTAAAATGGCCTTAGTCTCCCAGGCCAGCCCTAACCCCTAGAGATATTCAATGCAGTGTACACTATCCACTGACCAGATACATTTTGTAATCTTTCTACTTGGAAGAGACATAACTATGGGAGACAGAAGTGCCTGCGACAGAATTCCCCCCCCACCACAAAAAAAAAAAGGAAAAATGGGTTACAGAATTGTATATCAATTTAAAAAGGTCACATTATGTACATTTTACAATTCACAGAATACTGACAAGTAGCAGGGTTCTGAAAAATACAGCATTATACATCCCCACGTGTTGCACAACTGTTTAAATAATGTACCTGTCATTTTCCTTTTCATTAACATTCTGACAACTTTATTCTAAAACTTTAAAGTGTTTCAAAGCTCTTTTCAAAATGGCTGCTCTAGTGCACTGGGGTTTGAGATCTGCCCTCTATCTAAATCACTGCTGGATGAGCGATTTAAAAAAAAAAAAAAGTCAAATAAACACAAGTACTCTGGCTTTTCTGTTCCGTACCACATCATGGCTCGTTACTGCCATTACCCCTTTGAAAATGTGGGCAATAATCCTTATACTATCAGTGCACTAGAGCCATTTAACAAATCTCTTTGAAACAGACTTTAAAAAGTTGTGTGTAAACATATCAGGATGTTAATGAAAACAACAATGACAGGTATGTTATTTAAACAGTTGTAGCAACACATGGGGACATGGAACACTATTTCAGAACCCCGCTACTTACTCTAAGATGCTTTGAATGGCCCAATACATCTTTTACATTTTTTATTTTAAAGATATATGACTTTAGTAATTCTTGCAAGCAAAATACCCTATTTTAAAAAGGAAAAATCTGAATTCTGAAATGCAATTGCTGTCTTTCTGCAGAAAAAAAAATTAAGGAATTCCCCACAAAAATCAGGCTCATTTCTACATGCTAGAATTTTAAACAGTGACACAATGTGCTACCTACACAAACAGATTATAATACAACACTCAACCTGATAAAGTAAAAATCTTCATTAATACACTGAAAAAAGTCATGCCCCAATTAAAAATACAAAAATGAAACATTTTCTTCAAAAGGTTTCCCTTATTTTAAAAGGATTTTTAAAGTGAAGCTGCATGTATTTTGTACAAGAAAACTGGTAATACACATAACATTAACTGGTGTACAATCTTTGCCATAAAAATTTTAGTTCTTTAACAATCATACAAAAGAAAGCTCTTTAGAAAAGTTCTGTTTCATCTATATTCACTGGGGGAGGCAGGGATGTACAATACAAACCTAACAGTCCAGGTCTGTAGCACATTAACACAGTCAACAGAAGCAATGTGCAAATGACCTTTTAAAAGCTTCAACAGAGACACATTATTTTTTAAATATTCCTGGAACTGTTTGGAGAAATTGAACACAAGAACATGGCCGTTCTAGGGATAGCATTTTTCCAATACAAATTAGGCAGACATTACACAGTGAAATAAACAAATCCACCCCCCCCAGGCTCCATGTTTCCACTGCATCAGAACCAAGGCTCTAAAGAGGTTCAAAACCACAGTGATAACACTCTGCACTGCACTGGTGTGAACTGGGAAGCCAGCTCCTTCACTTTTACATTAGAGCAGCTTCTTATGGGTTTCAAACAGGCTGGCCAGCAGTGACAAAACCTGCACTACATTTTTGGCAATATCTATTTTTGTTGTTAGTTTATTCAGTGTCTCAAAACTTAAATACTCTTCTCTTGATCACTACACTGATTTTCTAATGACCAATGTGTGTCACAATCTACATTACAGTGAATTATTGTGTTTCATAAAAATAAAAGTTCCAATTGCATTTCTGGTATGGATGACAGAAGAGACACCAGGTTTCAGAGCCTCATCTAGTGTCACTGCAAATAAGGTTGTGTGGAGGATAATGGCAGCTTTTGCATGCATTACATTGTAAGTGAATTTACAGACAGGGTTTACGAGGCGAGGAGCAGGTGGAAATTAAGGTGCAAGCAAAAGACTGGTAAATAAAAGGCAGCAGAGCACATCAGAGCCCATTTATTATATTCGTTTCTTAATGAGAACACTTTAATAGCAGGAAAGACCAGTTATGATAAAATACAGACAATTCTAAAAACAAGGTTTAAAGAAAAAAAAAAAACAGACAAGAGAAAACATTGTGGTAGTCCTACACTACCCATTTTCTCTTTTTGGTTACTAGAACTTTAAAAAAATAATATTATATATGTATGTTACCATGTATTGAAAGTGTCTGTTTTAGAAGTTGTCAAGTTTTTTTTAAATTCCGGGTTTTGGCAACAGATTGTGCCCATAATACTGCCTTCTGCCCCAGTATACAAGCCATCACTATGGTTTAAACTGCTTTTTGTTACCTATACAAATTTTATTTTTTTATACATAATTAAAACTACAGTAGAATATTGCAGAAACAATATAAATGCATGTCGTGGGACTAAAACTATAGATTTATTTTATTTTTAAACAAATATACAATATGCAGGCAGACAAAGCAAAAAAACAGCCATCAATACATATGGGGGAGTGAGATAAAATGCTGGCTATTACCAGACTTTCTATAAAGCGACTCCACTAAAAAGGAATGCATAATGAAATTCTAGTCTAATACAAGTAAAATGTAAAAAGTTTAAAAACCTGAACAGGGGGAAAAAAAAAATAAAAAAAATAAAAATACTGGCCATTCCTGTTGAAATGAGAGTCTGAAGTCATCATGTGGCAACAAACCTACGTTGAGCACCAAACTGAGGGAATAGTCCTTCTCTTCACTGCAACAACATCAAGAAATCTTCATATAACAGTCTGAAACTGCTGGTGGCCGAAACAGAACACTTCTGAAACTTTGTCAAAAACATAAAAATAAGGTTGCGCTATCTGCTAATTGATCCTTTCTGTTCTGGCCGGTCATATGTATATATATTTCTCTATTGTGAGATTTTGTCTCTTCATAACCCTGAATTGCCATTTAAAATCAGCAATACGGGGGTACAAAATGAATTTCAACAGTAATGGCAATCCTCTAGTTGTAGTCCAAAAAGGGTGCTGCATTTCCCTCTCCAGTCAGTGATTTTTATTGTCCTGGCACTCCGTCTGGGGGAAGCAAATCATGCAAGCGAAACCGCTCTCTGATGTGAGGTCGAACATCCTCATTCTGAAACAAAGTTGAAATGTGGTCCAATATTTAAAAGAGTGACACTACTCTGGAAATGCACACAACACAAAACCACAGTATCGGCATCTCATTCAGTTGATACAACTTGCCAGTTTTATTGTTATATACCCCAATATAAACTTTTGCACAAGCCCTTAGTGTTTTGTCTAAAAAAAAAAAATTAACCAGAACAAACAAGGCTTAAAAAGTAAAAACTTACCAGTTCCACGAGTTTATCCAGGAAAGGAACCAATTTCAGGAGCTCATTGTCATTTCTATCCATAAACCAACTCTCTATAGGAATTCCGTTGGAAAGCTATAGGAACACACACAAATTACTTTCTCCACCAATGTATTTAATATTTCAAATGCAATCTCACATAACTGGTGCGCATTAAAAAAAAATTATTTCGACCCCTCTCAGCCAATCAAATTATTTATTTTATAATTACCTGGTATGCAAAGGCCTGTGGTGAATTGTCAATAATAATCGTTTTTGACAGATCCCGTCCAAGAATATTTAAATCCTTGATATAATTTCCTTGAACACAAACACAATGTTCACGAAAAAGTCTGTGCCTGTTGGGTAAAAAAAACCAAACACACATCTGTTAACTGTTCTCCGCAGACAAGGCAAGTACATAGACAGCTAGCATATGATTGAAATGCTTATACTGGTTCTACTACACAGTTCCTATTAATTATAAAAAATAAAAATGTATATGCATATGTTTTCTGGAAAAAAAGCCACTCAAGTCCTGATATGCATTAGAACATTTACCTGACCAACTGCTTTTTAGGGTCCAGGATGTTAAGCAATTTATCTGCATATACCTTCTTAGAGGCAGTGAAGAGGATGATCTGTTAATAAGTCAGAGGGAAACAAATCACATTTAAATGCACTGATCATAGCACTTTTAGGACATACCTAAGGTGGTTTTAAACACCAATACTTCACAGAAATGACGAGCATGGAGTAGTTTCGTAGTCTTACCTCATATATCTGGGACATGCGCTCAAGGAATTCCCTGAAGAATGGCCTCAACCGCACGTACACCTAGTCAAGTTGAAAAGTGAAATTTAAAAAAAAAACAGAACCACCGACTTCAATTATTTTAAATCTTCCGTTCCAAAATATAAGGCGTTCAAAATGTAGATGCTTTGGAAAGTATCTTTTATTAAAATAGTCAGTTACATTGAACAAGTGATGAAATTCACCAACACAAATGTAACAAAGTCTCAGGCTGCAAAACAAAAGATAGTCAACCTCCTAAATCCGTCACACTTACCTTAACCTGGGCAAGTCTGTCTGTCAATCTATGCAACACAAGCTACATGCTTGCACCATCTAGTGGCTGTATTATAAGCCTGTCAGAAGAATCACCAGCACTCTCACTTAAACATAAAATCAAGAGATTTGCAATCTTGTGACTACTAGTTTATACTAATTACATACAGGATTATTAAATGGAATAACTATGTACTGCCCTGTCTACACCCGTTAACAGACCCTTCAAATTATCACTGTTTCATAAAACAGAACCGCAATTAACTTTGTTATTCTATTTAAAATACATGCATCTAAAGTCTTCATAGTACCTGGTATATAACATCTTGGAAAAGGACTGGGAAAGTGAGAGCTGCATCTTCAAGCTCATTCAAGCTACAATGCACCAAAGTTTCATCCTGGAGAGGAAGATAATTGTAACTATAAAACAGAATACTGTATGGCACAGAATATTTTGTCACAAAATAGGTCTTGTTGGTTTTGAGCAGTAATGCATTTCACACATCTGTCACCAATACTTACCAAGTCCAAGACTAAAGAGAACTCGGGTGTGCTTCTGGTCTTCAGAGGAAGAGCTGGCTTCCGGTTCAACTGTTCTTCAGTCAGCGGTGGGACATGCTTGATGAAGAAATACCTACAGAACGAGACCAGAAGGCATAGGAATATATTTTAAAAAAAGGGCGGTTTTCAAAATAAGCACCAAGGTGGTCAACCAAAAGTCTCTGTGCACTGCACACTTACGGGTCAAAGACCTCCCAGTCCTCCTCGTACGTTCCTTCAGGGGGAGCTGTGGATGCTTCAGAGTAGCCACCGTCCAGAGTCGATCCTGGTGCTAACAAAAGAAATAAAAAGAAAGCATGTGCTTAGTTAAATTAGAACAAGCAAGAATTTGAGAAAAACCAACTGTCATGTTTCATTCGGGAAGTTTGAATGGACTGACCCATTTTGTGGTTCAATGGTTTAACAAGCTATAAAACATTTTTTTGTTTTGTTTAGTCAACCCTCAGAGCTGGCCTTAAATTACTGCACTAGCAATCTCATACAAGCTTTAGACCTGTTAATGGGGGGAGGTCCGCGTCAGATGCTATCTCCCCCTCTTCTGAAGCGTAGTCTGTAGTGGACCTCAAGGGTACAGTCTGGTTGGAGAATGCGGCTCCTTCTGTTGAGGTTGCTGTGCTGGCAGGGATCTCCTCTACCTGCTCCATATCCAACTGCTTAACAATCTCTTCAGCTTCCACAGCTTGCCCTGGGGAGTCAGAACCAGATGTTCCTGGGAGAAAGAGGAGAGAGTAAGGAACAACTGCTGTAAGCTTAAGGGTTCTCCAACTCACCCACAACTGTAAACCAACTACAGTGGAAAGCACACCTTACAAACATCGACATGGACACAGTAACTCGGCAGATGGCCTCTCAGGAAAAGATAGTGTGTGGTCTTCATAATGGCCAGTTTAAAAGAACCAATGCACAATTATTTTCTACTACCAACCCCAAAAATTGTTGAAGAAAACTGAAAATAAACATTTAACTTGGCTTATAAAAAAACAAATAAAAAAACACACACCACTGTTCAAGTCCCTACACATGGACATTAATAGTTTAAATTTACATTTTCTATATACACATGGTTCTAAAAATGTAATTACATTAATAATGTCCATTAATTTTATAAGCCACGCCATAAACAGATGCCTCTTACCATTTTTATTTGCAGATGAGAAGAAGTTAAACACAGGCGAGAAAATGGTCCCCAGCAGCGTAGTCCTCGGGGGACTCCCAACTGTGTCAGGGGGGTCATCCAACTTCCCGTTAGGCTTGATGTGCTTGTTTGCGTTGTGATTTGTAGCTTCTAAAAACAGAAATGAATGAAAACAAAAAAAAGGTCACAATTTAAGAGACAGACAGGAAGGCGGACAAAGCTAATCTGTATTTGAGAGCGAGTTTACCAACAAAATTCACCTTCAATAAAAATTAAGTAGACGCACTTTTTACGTCAAAGTATTTTTGCCATTACATTAAATTTAAGCAAGAGAAAGTGTTTGCCATTACAGATATTGTTAACATCTTGCCTCACGCTTGGTTTCAAGAACATGCATTATTTTTCGCTCACCAAGTATTTGGACTCGGGATACAGTCTACTAGTATTGCGCGGGGGGGGGGACATGAAGCAAGAGGCACAGTATAAAATGTCCTCACTACAGACATTTTAAAAGGTCAGAACTCCTACCCCATCTGTCAATCACAAGTATACAACAGGGACTGTAGGGCACATTTACAGTACAGCACTTGCCTCCATTTACTGGGCTTTTCCGTCGAACCCTGGAAAGCTGTTTGCTGGGCAAGTCACCAGCCTGTGGGGTTGATGATATCAAGTTATTATCCAGGTCATGCTCAAGTCGGCTCTTCTTTGAAGGATTTTCTTGCTCAACCTGAAAACGCCAGCAAATAAAATTAAAATCTAAAACCACAATACAACCTGGTTTACTACAGAAAGTAGCCAAGAAATCCCCCACAAAAATGTTTAAAGCATCAAATGGTGAACTGGACCCAACATTTGAATCTAAAACTGATTAAAACAAAAAAACAAGATACAACTCCCATTAGATATAAAACGGTCACAGGATGCTCAAGGCAGAAAGAAGGTTAGGGCAAGGTTTCCTGTTGCAAAAACACTCATCAGGTTTCACTGAAGGTAGTCACCTGAAACAAACTGTGTACAGTAGTGGTACTCTTTAAACACACATGATCAGATGAAGTCAGTATGTTTAACGTACCTTTGCAGCATTTCCTCTGATAAATTTTTTGATTGAAGAAAGCAAGCCTGTATCATTTTTCTGTGGTTTTCCTCCCCCCTCTTGCACACTGTCTTCAACCTCCGAGTGTTTTCGCTTGGTTCTCGAAGTATGGGGCGTGAGAACAAGGTTTGACTGCTGAGAAGTCTTCCGCATTCTCAGCCTCATCTTCTTAAGTGTCACATGTAAAACTACAAGGGAGGGAGAAAGAAATCAAATCAATTCAGCAACACAATTACTATACATGTGGTCTCTTGACCTTGCGGATTGTCCCGAGGGCCCCACTCACAACATAAAACACCAAACAGTCCTCAAAGCTGCCCAAACATAACACATTCAACAGCAAGCACAGTACGGTAATCCATTAAGGTCAATCAGTTTGATGTTAGGGGATTTCTTTGCCACTTGTCCTTAGAGCTCCATTGCTAAAATGGCAAAGCCATTATTGTTCAAACCCAAGAAAACCACAACAATTAAATCATACTACAAGGATTTGTGGGAAGAGCTAAAGTCCCTCCTGCTGATGTAAGGGTTAGATAATGAATGCTGCCCTTGGTTACTGGTATTAGTTTGTTTATGCAGTAGATAGACAAAACGATCAAGATATAAAAAGAACCCCCACTGTAGTAAATGAGGTTCTAAACCAATTCTTGACTGAGCATACTTTGTCTGACAAACTCCAAGTTACGGTTTGAATTTCAAACTCTGAAGAATGCAGACAGAGCCCCTGTGCAACATCTGGTTGTAGTCAAGACCCCCCCCCCCAAAACCCCAACCCCAAACTCTTATTGTGGCCTCCAAAAACTGAGATTATGTATCTAGTGAACAACTTCCTCGTCAAGACAAAAAAAAAAAAAAAAAATACCACTGATGCCAACAAGGAAATATGAAACAGCTTTAAGTCCAACAGTCTTTCTGTCCTGCTAAGTGCTGAAGGCAAGACTCTGAGGAGAGAAATGGTACAAGTGAGGACTTACGCTTGCTTGCAAACCTAAGTGG
Source organism: Acipenser oxyrinchus oxyrinchus (assembly GCA_030684275.1). Classification (NCBI taxonomy): domain Eukaryota; kingdom Metazoa; phylum Chordata; class Actinopteri; order Acipenseriformes; family Acipenseridae; genus Acipenser; species Acipenser oxyrinchus. The sequence goes on along the minus strand of CM060271.1, from coordinate 20,018,747 downwards.
TACAGCTGTAGTCATCAACAAGTGTAAAGGAGTACAGCCAGAGCACACCCTTATCTCCCATCCCCAAAGAGGGCCTGACAAGCTTTTTTCAGTTGTTAAAACTGCAGCATCTGTATGTGAATGGAAGCCACGTTTTTCTGCAGTACACCAGATTTAGCAATCAAAAATATCTGCATGTTGACATATGTGTTTCGCATGGCATTCACGTCAAGAAATGCAATTATGATTTTGGAGATGTGAACATTTAAGAGCCCATCTTTACTTTTGCAATGACCTGAACTACATTAAAATGGTCTTTAAACCCATTTTTGCTATTCTCTTATGAATGTAAGATTTGTATTGCACAAGGCAACAAACTAAAAATACCTCTTACTAAATGCTTAAGATCAGTTATACCCTAAAATAATGGACCTCAGACTTTCTTAGAAAGCACCTAAAAGTTTGAAAAGTAAAACAAATTTAAAATGTTCCTCAGGTCACTTGGTATTGAAATCTACCGAGACATGTTCAGGGGTTGTCAGACTGCCAATCTTAAGTATTAATGCAAGTACTTTTTATAGGGTTATATGCATACCATTCATGCATCATAATTACAGTATAACCGTATGTGTCTATAATCCCTAGCACACCACTACTCTAATAATTCATACTTTGCATGATGTGTCACTACATTATTTTATAATTTTGTCTCATGAAAAAACAGTGGATGACTTGGTTATGATTTTTATGATATATATAAGAAAACTGTATTAACCACTATTTGAAGCGGGTAGGGTTTAAACTAAAAAAAGGAATCTGATAAAATACCATGTAATAAGTAATCCAACATCCATGCGGTGTTCACTATTTCATTTAAACTAAAATCTACAGGCTCAAAGCGAAGCGCCAGAAATAGGCAATGCAACTCATTGTGTGAACAATGGAACAGCATGAGCGAAGTTCAAAAGGGAGTGTGGGGAAGAGTCCATCACCATCCAAGGGGATGCAAGTGTAACAGATGTACTAGGATTAATAGCTTGTGAATAGATTTTAAAAATGAAACAATTGAAGATGAAGCCCTGAAACGCATTTAAACCTGGCAAGTACACGCGGTCATTATGCTCCATTGCTACTACCAACCTCCCCAGCGAGGACAGTCAAATACTACAGCCGATTTACTGAGACAAAAGCATGACTCATCTACCAGTCTCAGCTATACTGTCAAATTATGAGCAGTGTCATTATACTTTAAAACTATGCTCACTAAACTCAAATTGCACAAAAAAAAAAAACCTTGCCACACTACATTTTTTACTGTTCCTCTTGCATTGCAGGAGATTAAAATGAATCTCTACAACAAATTCATACCAAGAAAACTTTCAGGTCTGACAGACACCCCCCAGCCCCCAGCCTAATTAATGGTGTAGAATAAATATTAGAAAAAACTCCTTTATTCAAACCTTATGCCAGTAACTGCAGCACACTTCTGTGGCTTAGCTGATGATTCACACACTTATCTAAACCTGCATGTAGCAACCCTTAAAACAGTATTATGGATGGGTTGAGCCATGCACAACAACGGCAGCATTACTGGTGGTGCAACTCTGACAGTTCAATGCAAAAAGCAGTTTGTTGCATTTACCTTGACATCCGTCACTATTTTCTCATTCTGTTAAGAGGGTTCATATCTGAACCAAGTTTCCAAACTACAATACTCTACCTAAATCTTTGGCATTTAAATGAAAGCTTTATCCTGCCTCTCCAACACATACACTACCCCCTAATCTTTAACATTAAATTAAATAAACGGTATTTATCAGAAACTAACCACCACTTCAGATACCATTCTACAGCTAAAAAGAATAATCTTATCAGCAGTTTTAAATGGTCACCTTGGAAGAAGTGTATTTCAAATCTATAAAATATTAAACTTAGTGGAACGGTATTGCATTGGTCGTGTGCCATAGATGAGAAATCTGCATCTAAAAATCACAGGCATACTGAGAATAGGAAGCTGCTATTAATGCCTTCCAGATCAACAAGATGTGTTGTGAAAACCTCTCTTGACCAGCCAGTGTCTGAGGCTCCAAGATCAGGAAAGCAAATCTGTGAGGTCAGACTAACTGATGTTTACCCAAAATGGGAGCATACATGAAGTCTCAAAGTTTTATAACTCAAGTGTCCCAAAAGTTGTCTTGCTGATGTGTTCCATGAGATAACCAGGCAGTATTTGTCCCAGGTGAGCATCATGCTTCAGAACAGAACTGTACACTGGTATAATTGACCAGCAGTAGTTAAGTAACAGTAGGTGTTCAACAAGTACAAGAGTAAAGCTGATCTTCCTCAAACTCCTGACTGAGCTTGACATTGAATGCATGCTTAAACACAAGTGAAAAGTTATTGCTGATCAGGTGAGGGGGTGAGGGGCAGTAAATATTCATCAGCACCAAGTAATAAACTAATAGATTTCTGTCATGAACAAACTTTGTAACCTTTCTATTTATTAACGACAAACTGTGCATAAAGAATTTTGCTCTTAGACAATGCTAAACTTTAAGAACATGCCATTAGGATTGAAAAATGTATACACGCTACAATGAAACACATAACCTTAATGAACTACATTCAAGGTATGGACACCTGTTACAAACTAGGTAACGTTACCAGTCCAAAAAGCATCCAGATGAATTGTTTATGAAAGAATGCACATACTTGTTTCGACTAATTGACTAGACCATGTCTTCAAAGCCACCGTGCAGTCCTGAAATATCTGACAGACAATATAAAGTACTTTACAAACGTGCATCTAGGTGTTAGAACTTGTGTCATATCTACAAAAAGAAACGTATACAAACGTAAGGCAAGTAGATAACTTATAATGTACTGCAAAAATTAAAAGTACGAAGGACCCCGTCATAAGGAATAAACTAAGTTAATCACAGTTTAGTAATCTTGTCAATACAGCGTCGAGTCGTCCAGAATAAAGCACTGGCACGCTCAAATTGTTAGAGTCCAGCGGAGCAGAGCGCTGTGAGATAGAGCCACGCCCCCTAAACAAACCAAACACGAAACCCTGTGAATGCAGCGCCGGAGATCAACTAAACTGGATTAGCTTAAAACATGTATTAGTATTGCAGCATCGCCACTCAGAAGCATCGACTGTAAATATGGAATATCCAATACTACATACTGGGTTTTAATGGTCTTTTACTTTATATATAATTAAAAAAAACACACACACACACATACACGAGACCCAAACCCTACAAAAGAGGTGGGCGAAAAATGTGAAGGGGATACCGGTAGGACTTAAGACTCAAGCCCGGGGCGGGAGACGAAAAAACAGGCCACGGCCTATACAAAAAAAAAAAAAAAAAGCGCCGTTTCTTTTTTTTTAAATATATATATACACACAATCTTAACACGTAGTTATTTTAATAAAGACAACTTCACCGTGTCATGGGATTCATACAGTACAAACAACCCCATGAGATTAAACAAGTGGCTGTCTTCGCCGTAGGCTGTATTTACTCCAAACAGGAACTTGTTTATACATATTAAATATGATATATACACAAAAAAAATGTCAACGAAAGAACAACACCAAAAAAAACACACCGGTCTTGTAATTTAAACGATAACGCAGATTCCCCGCGTTTTCCTCCTGAAACAGCAGGGTCTAGGAGTGTAAAAAAAATGGTTACAGCTAAAAGAAATCGGGAAAAGGCAGAGATTTAAAAACACTCCACAGACCTGCCTGTAGGGTAATGTCAAGGTAAATATGTACACACAGAGAAACCCTCAACGCCGCGGCACTGGCACGCACTTACTTGCTCAGAGCTAGTGCGTCTCGTCCCGGAGGTGGTTGTATTAGCTAGCCCGCTAAACCTCGCAGCAGAGACCTGGCGTGTTCTCTGACTCGCCGTGTTTAGTGACGGGCTCTCCGGTCCTCCGCTGGTCCTCCAGTCGCCATTTCCCGCCTCCTTACCGACCTGCAGCACAGACTCTCTCAATGGCAGAGACCCGGATGGAAAGCGATCCCGCGCAAGCGCACTCCAAGCGGCCCCCGTCATCCTGCTCTGCTTGCTTTATGCACAAACAAACCCGAACGCGGCGTGTGCTGGATTGCAACACGCTGCTGTTCTCGCAGTCCAGCGCTTCTGTGATTTTGCAGTGGTGCTGCATTCTTCACTGTGGTTGTGTATTTTATTGTGTTGCGGTTTGGGTTTGTAATAACCGGGCTTTTTTTTTTTTGGACATGGGGATGATGGTACAGCATGCTGGATGTTACTGATGCTCTCAACACCTGGTGCACCCCAGCTCAATATTAAAATAGGCACTTTTCTAGATATATACACTGTACGTAAAAATAGATGTGTGGCAGGTCGGATTTGGCATTAACTTCAGACTGTGACGCCCTCAAAATAACTGTGGTGTAGCTGTTTGATAAACCCAGAAAAATGACATAGAACAACATACATTATATGCGGCAAGGGATACCGTATGTGGGGGTACCCGCCGTGTTGTGTACGCTGTGTACAGATGTTGTGTACAGATAATAATAGTGTAAGCAAAAGGTTGTGATATACTATAATAAACTTGTAAAACAGCCTCTTCTAAAGAATTCAAACACTCAAAGAGCAAGACTGATTCATCAGTACTGTGCTTCCGAAGCCACACTTCCATTGATACAGCGTGTCTGCTCTGTGGTGTGTGTGACAGAGCCAGAGCAGACACACTGTAGACACAGAGCCAATGAAGTCATGCATGATGTTCACCAAGTTTTTTTTTTTTTTTAAATGTAAATTAGATATCTTTTTTCTTTAACGAACTAAACCACACATCGCTACTAAAAATTACAATAAATATTTGTTTTATTGAATCAACCACTTTTAAAGTGTTAAAAATGGAGCTAGTCAAACATAACTACATCAAGAGGTGCTGTTTCTCATCTTGTCTTGAAACTGGGGAAGAAAAAAAAAAACACCACACACAACCACTTCCATTCAGGGGGGGAAAAAAAAATCACCTTTATTCAAAAAAATCTTGTAAACAGCTCAGGAACATCAACAATGAATTCATGCAGTATCCTTACAGTGCCAGTAATGTTGGGACAGCTTCAAATCAGACCTAAAATACTTCTATATGTCTGGGAAAGCTACAAATATATCCGAGAACAAGACGACTCGGCAGACTGCAAATCCATGTGCAGCAGCCAGCTCTCTACAATGAGCGATCCCTTACAATACATGGCTTTCTTGCTCTTATCACAAATGCAATCTCTAATCCGAGTTTGACAGGTTAAAAACAGTGCAGTGTATGCTGTGGGCGAGTTTCCTTCTAAATGGAATAAAATATGCTTTCACATGGAATCCCAGGTAAGACCAAATATTAAGGTGCATGCCATTTCTTACATGGACTTTCCTTCCCAGTCAACCCTTACACTTTGCAGGTCACTCTAGCATTGCAGTATTTCAAACCCACATCTCAGCACACAAATCAATGTTGCTCTCTGGCTTCTCGACCCGGGAGCTGGGATTGTTTCCATGGCTTAAATAACTGTACATCACGACACATAATGTATAAAACCTGGAATTTTAAACAGTCACACCTGGAACTCCCCTGACCTTTGCACAGATTTACAAGTGCCATTTAGCTTTCTAGGTTAACTGCCATACAAAAACAGACCCCTACACGTCGTGTATAAACCGCATATTGACAACACAATTCAGAAGCATGCACATCCATTTTCCGAGACGGCTAAGGATATTGTTTATGGTAAGCTTTGAAGAATGGTTACTACAGTCATTTTTTTTATTGTACTTTCTGATGGTTTAATACACTGGTACACTGTTTGAGACAGTTTTAACTTTTTTTTAAATTTTTTTTAACAAAAAATCAAACCAATAGGTTGATCTTGTTTACCATTCAAAATTAAAATATGAATGGTTTACACTGTAATCCCTTTCCCTTTTAGACATCCCCCCACTCAAATCCATTGCCTAATCCTACAAAGACAAATCAATTATTAATTATCTAAAAATCTTAAACTGAACACCTTCCAGCCTCTATTTACATCACAAACAAACATTATTTCTACACCCAAAATCTGCCTTGGTACGTAAAAACATGAGATTCCAGCCCTTCTCTGGCCCACGTCAGCTTTATTAAACTCAACGCTGATGTCGGAGGTGTGAGGTGCAGGGTTCACATTAGAATTTCTAATTTACTAATATTGCTGTATTTGTAAGAGCTCACCTAGCAGATGGATTTACAGATTCATATCATCGCATGCTATAGCATCCTTCCTCAGGAAAAATGCGCACTACAACCACGGCCCAAAACGTCCAGACAAAACATGGTCTCAAAAAGGAATCAGACCTTCAGCCGTGTATATAGAGTTCCTTGCTGTCTGTGTTCAGATGTGCTCTTCATGGGTAAAAGCACCATGTGTGAGCGGAGCTGCGGAACAACTGTGACATGGGCAAAAGGAAGCGTTTTGAGAAATGTCCGGTTTGAGAATTTATTTAAACTTGCAGTTCGAGAAAACGTGTTAATTTTCTTGCTCTGTTCAGTAAGCGTGTTGAAATGGATACTGTGACATCGTAAAGAAAAAGAAAAAAGCACAATAAAGCCATACTCCTCTTGACCTTTGGACGTCTCTCCTGTATGTCTACACCAGCATTAAAAACAGAGCCACTGCTGGATACAATCCAAACGCCAGGTTCCATCTTTCCCCTCCACTTTGTGAAGATAGTGCACAAGCATACTCTTAGAAATGGCTCATTAATCTAAAAGAACAATACAGGTTCCTTAACCAGCAAACTGACAGACAAAACGCAGAAAAATGTCCTGTAAAAATTAAGCATTACAAATAATTCTACAATTTAGTTTTTACAAAAACAGACTCGCATGAACACAAATTGAATACATTCTTACTATATTCGTTTTCTTTTTTCCTGTTTGATTTTGTTAAAGAAAACATCTCAAATCAGAAATAATTTACATTTAAAATGTATATTCTATACTTTTAATCATAAACCCAACAAAGTACAAAATATTCAAGAATATACAGAAGAAATGTCAGGTCCTACACAATGTCTTCATTGACCACCACCTACAGTACAGCCTACACTGACCTTTAAAAAAGAAAAGAGGGAATCTACGCTGCCACTGTTCCATTTCGAAGCAAATTCATGAACTCACATTCTCCTAAAGTTGAGACCTAAAGCACCAGTGAAATAAAAGGCCAGATAAGGATCACATTTTTTTCTCTTTCTTTCTTGCAAGTCATTTTTCAGTCCCAGGTTTACAAGATATCATTCGCTGGGTGTCGTTTTCCATATTCCATAGGATTGTCCCCCTGAGCGTCTCTTTCATCATCATCTAGAAAAAAAAAAACAAGACAGCATTTAATAAAAAAAGGTTACAAATCATTTAAAATGGAGCCGATTACGGACCAAGTATCAAGATTGCTGTAAGGGTTTATATTCAGCCAGGAGACTCCTACATTAAAATCAGAGATACACCAACTCCTCCACCACAGCTGCTTCCAGGACTAATCCTTGAAACACTATCACACTAGTAGCAGGCACTTGTCACCTTGATCAACTCCTAAAGCTGAGGGAACACAAAGCCACTTTCTCAGGAACAGTGGCTTGAGACCTGGTTCCAGGAGACCTAGCTTGAGGCAGCTTCACTGTATCAAACCCCAAGTCTCCCCTGCTGTGCCATGCAGTGGCCTGAAACCTAGTCTCCTGAAACCTCCTGAAGTTCCAAGCCACAAAGTAGCTTCGTGTTCCCTCAACTTAAGGTTCACCACGAAGCAACTGATCCAGGCAACTATTGAAGTTACTAGTAGTCGGAGGCATAACAACAAACCCCATCCAAACACATGCAAAGTCCCAAACAATATCTGAACAGCTTAATTGAACATCAGCAGCACAGAATATGACAGAAGTGTTGTCAACTAAACACAATACTCATTCACTCATACTGGGACTGTTGCTGATCTACATTTAAAACTCTACAGTAATGTAGGATACAAATGAAATCACGCAGAATTAAAGCGTCAGATAGTGCTGTAGTTAATAGTACAAAAAAGCAAACTGGCATTCATCCACTCTTTAGAACAGTAAAACTATATAAAACATTTTACCTCAGTCAAGCATTCACGCAATGATAAAACCATTTCAGTGGAAACGTTATCAATAAGAAAATGCAGAACTGCGTGTCTGGATTGAACTCAGCAGGCGGTCAGTGTTTAGTTACTACACAATAAGTTTGTTTTTCACTCAAAGTATTAAAAAGATGCTGGCAATATTTAAAACATACGCACCATGCACGTCACACGTAAGACTACATTCTAGAACACAGCATGAGCTATGAGACTACAGATATGAACAGGCAGGTGTAAAAACACACACAGGGACACATCATAAGGCGAGCACAATGCAGGCAGCGAGGCCAGCAACAAACGCAAGCACACAGCTGGATGGAAGCATGCAGACAAGGGGCAACAGATCCACCTGAGTTATCTGCAAAGTATTACATGTACTCGGCACAGAGGAACTCCCTGGATTATTATTATTATTATTATTAAAGCTCAACCTGGCTTGTACTCTGTGGAATGTACAGGACAGGCACACAATTCTCAAGCTTCCATTCTCCCTTCTATTTTTTTTGTTGTTGAATGCTACAGATTTTGAGCTGACTTGAATGGGATAATAATACACAACACACACACCAAAAAAAAAGAGAAAATGTAAAAGCTGTTTTTAAATGAGACGGTCGGAAACACAGGAACAGAGAGAGTCCTATGGCATTACAATTCAAGGAGTACCTAGCAAAGGCTCTTACTGCAAGTACTGACCGAAATAAAAACAAAACATATCTAAAAAAAAAATTTAAAAAAAAGTCTGCATTTTGAAGTTAGCAGCATGGGGAGGATTGGGGTGCAGATAACTCAACGGTGGATTGAGCGAGACTCAGTGGCATGGAGACAAGGCCCAAGCTCACCTTGGACGTCTTCTTCCCCACCATCACCATCCTCTTCCTCATTGTAAGCCAGCTCAGCCTGCTTGTCAGCCTCGTACTCACCCACATTACCATCATCCCCATTATAATCTGCAAGTTTAGAGCCATGCTGCGGGTCTACAGGGGACTCGTTCTCATCAAAGAACCGGCCTGTGAAGGCAGAGAAGTCCCCGTCAGGAACAGAGGAAAGGAAAGGAAAGGCAAGGCGGAGATAGGAAAATCACCCTGACACTGCAGAGAGGACTCCTCTATGCACCCAACACCACTGAACAGAGAGTGTTCAGTATCTTTAGCACCAGAGCAGATAAATAAAGTCATGGGTTACATTACTCAGAAGCTGGTTAAAGTTGAAGGTGGGAAACTGTTAAAAGCGCCAACAGATGGAAGATGAAAGCAAAAAGCAAAAGGGACAAGCTTTTGGGCTTAATTTATGCCAACCAGAGCATTGGCAAGCTTTTCAAAATGCAGTTTCTAATGCAAAAAAATGCCAAAAGCCAGTGTATAAGGTAGGTTAAAAAGAAAGCATTTTTTTCATGCCAATATAAAAAAAGCAATTGGTCGGGCTGCTGGAACAGGCTGGTGCAAGTCTCCTCTTGTCCTGTAAAGCTGCTTGCAGTGAACTGCTGAAAAAAAAACCTGTCTAAATATCTAAATAAATAATAAAGCACGTGACGCATGATCTTCGGTACCAGGAGGTATTTCTTTTCCCTTTCATTGTCACCATCGTCAAGGTTGTGGTGAAAGGGAGCTGCTCTTACTTTGCCTGTGCTTGTGGAGCTCTCCTGCAGCAGGCTGTCTGGCGTGTTCAATGGGGTTGGGCAGCACCTGGGCTTGGTTCAGTGCCAGCTGTGGGGCGATGTTCTTGGGAAGCTGCTGCTCGGGCATCATATTATTGTCAGGTGCTGCAGGTTAGAAGATCATTCGAGTTAAAAACACAGGAATATTTCAGTCCCCAAACACACACCTGAAATGAAAGAAGCGCTAAAGACAAGACAGACATGCCTGAATTACGAACTAAAGTAGGATTTTGTACATTCCCAAGGAAACAGTTTAAACAAAGTCTTAACACTTAAGAAAACCCTGCAGAGCTCTCAGAATCGTGTCTGAACACATCAGGTACTCCGGAGTTCATTTAAGAAATAGCACATTAGCTCTACTATTGCCAGAGTCATTAACCAAGTCCAAGCTGTTTAATAGTTATTCTGAGGAGACATTTGAATACCTGCTTGTGGCTCTCAACTGCTATCTAAAAGCACAAAAACACAACCTCATTTTGACTGTGAAAATAAAGCCCATGAGATAACACAGCAGAGTCTCTGTATTGGGATTGCCAATGGAATCAGAACAGTTTTTGCTGTTAAATAATTCCTTGTTATCTATAGAATACATTCAATCCTGTACGAAATTCTACCTATATCTACATCTATATATCTATATCTATATCTATATCTATCTAAAATGCATAGCACTGTAAGAAATAGGAGAAAATTATGCCAACGTTGATCCTTTAATGGGGCTCCATATTATTCTGCTTGCATTCTATCCAGAGAGTGAACTACTGGCCTTCTGTCCTTGCCAATTGTTATGGTATGCGTACTGTCTATTCAATGCAATACAATACAATACAATACAATACAATACAATACATCTCAGACACAGCAATGCTAACTCCAGAAGACAGCACACACTTACTGTCAACAGATCCCAAAGGCATCAGATGCAAACTATATAATTCAAATTCCTTTCATCCCTGTTAAACAGATGGAGGCTGCGCTGCTCATCCCAGCCCAGCCCAGCCCAGCCCAGCCCAGCGCAGTGGTTTCGTACCTTCCCGTTGTTTGGGTTGCTCTCCCAGCTCCTCGTTCTCAGGGATGGGGTTCTGCAGGTGCAACAGGTTGTCTCTACCTGCATCGAGATGCACCTGGTTTGGTTCGAGCTGCTCAGCTGGGTTGTCTTCCTGAGCGAGTGCGAGAGGGATCTTCCGAACCGCCCCCAGCGATCTGACTGCTGTCGAGAGGGGTCCACTGTCCTTTTTAATGAGTGTAACAGCAGGCTTCTTCAGGTCTGTACACAAAGAACACAAATAAAGAAATAAATTCAAATCAATCAATGTGTTTTAAACTAGTACTACACTACCACGTGGAGATACATTTGGACTAAATGAATGTGCTTCTGCACAATGGGTTGTAGCTGGAGTGTATTGTACACGTGAGCTCTCTCGCTTCGTTTTTAATTTTGTACAGCGCTCTTGGGATGCCATGACGTGAAGGGTGCTATATAAAATGGATTTGTATTGCATTGTAAAAGTTGCTCACTGAAAAGTGTATCCTCAACTTTCCCAACTTCAGTGTCCTCTATCCCTGGCATGCCAGCATCTCCCCCGGCTTTCACCAAATCACCTAGAGAGAGAAGGAGTACAGCTCCATCAGCAGGTCTCATTCATTAAAAACAGTAGAGTGTGTGTTCTGGGAATGTGCTAGCTTAATGAGAATCTGATTTAATATGTGTTAGTGTGTGGACAACAAAACAATCAAAAGAGGACAAATAAAATAAATAAATAAATTCTAGCAAATCTATAAAAGCTATTTACATCGTCAGTTCGCAAGTGACACATATTCTCATTACACTCAGTATAGACACAAGCCCCCATTCAATTAATATCAGACACTGCAAAAGGATGACCGGTAGAGATGGTGCAGCAGTGGATGCTGTTGTACAGATACAAAGGGACTCCTGCATTCACTCTGTCTCCAGCCTATACTGGAGTTCACTGAGTCGAGCGCATGGAGTATCCATACAGATCATTAAATAAACAGAATCCTTATCAAACGATAAACTACAGATGTGCATCAACTGCTACACATTCATGAGAAAACCAAATATCCCTGAAGGGGTTAGAACTATAGAACATTACTTCTCTGCCGTGTTCACATTTCAATAGATAAGACTTCATATATACATTTATTAAAACATTCCCTCACCATCTTTCCCTTCCTTACTGTCCAGTTTCTGGGTGCTGTCCTGTTTTTCCAAGTCTGTTTCCTTTCCTGCAGGCTTCACATCGCCAGCATTGTTAACTGCAGATTTATCTTCTTTTACATCACTTTCAACGAATTTCAGCTGCAGAAAAAAATAAAAAAATAAAATCATCTAAATCCCACGCCTCTCCTCCACTTGTCAGCAAAGTTCAGACACAGCTCAGCTTACCCCATGTCAAGTTTTAACTGTATGGCCACGAACCAAGTTACAGTTGTGCAGAAGTGAATAGTTGGCCAGTGGTAATTTTGCAGGAATGCACCCATTCAAACCTTTGAAATCTGGAGGCTCCTCCAATCAGTAAGCGGGTGTTTGAGTTGTACAAGATTAAAAATGCAGCTGAACCATACATGGGAATCTCTGCAGTCTGTAGCTGGGAGAGGCAGTTTTCAAGAGCATGCAACCACATCACTCTACCTGTTTCAGCTCAGCAACTTCCTGGGTGAGTTTCTTCATGCTCTCCTCGTACTGCTCTTTCAGCTGTGCTATTTGCTGGCTACACTGTAGACTGAAATTACAAACAGAGAGACAATACCACAAAGTGTCCAAAATGCACAAAGCCTGAGCTACAAAAGCTCGTTTAGGAATTGGCTGCAGCACTTACACAACTGTACAGGGACAGTGAAAATCCAGGTAAGCTCCTGTTCAGTCAAGATGACGTTTATACCATACAGTACAAGCCCAAGCTTTGTCCTGCCGCAACAATGCTGCATTATTAGTTCCCCAGCAGGGCTAAATTAAATCATCTTCATAAAAAACAGCACACGTTCATCTTTGAGAGTCGTTACGGTATATATATATATATATATATATATATATATATATATATATATATATATATATATATATATATATATAAGCCGTCGATTGTGGCGCGTGCACCTACCTCTCGTACGCCGCCTTCTTCTCCAGGGAGGAGCTGTTCCTCTTGTACTCATTGATCTGAGCCTCCTGTTTCACAAACTCCTGACGCAGTTCAGTCAGCTGCTCTGGAAGCACACAAACACACACACACACACACACACAAGCACTTATTTTTTGCTTCTCGTTTTCAATCCCTTTTTGAGCGGAATAATTCCCTTCGGATTTCAATCCCAGCACCTTGGCTTTATCTGCTCGCTCGTTTCAATGACGGGATTGACTGGTCGTGTGCAGGGAGGGAGGGAGCACCAGTGTTCCTTTAAAGAGAAACACTGGAAGCCCCTTCTTACAAATCACAGCGCAATTACGCTGTTTAGCCACCAGGTGGAGGCCTAGGTTAGAAATCTATTTGATTCAAAAGTAAACACCACTATCTTAAAAGGGGAAAGTCTTTTTGCACATCTCCCTAATATTTGGTCATAGCTTACACATATATAAATTGTACTACATGCTTTTAAATGCTACACTGTGAATACCAGGGGTATGAGAGGTCTCTTCTTACCTTGGAAATGACGAGTTTCAGCCTGCTGGTCAGAAGCATCGTTCAGTAGCTTCATCTGAGAAGAAAACACAGAAACAGGCTATTAAAAAAGTGCTCCTTAATTCAGATATTCATACTTTGAGTGCACCTTCCTGTTATATACGGACATGCTGTACAGTACTGCTGCACACTGTCTATATTCTGTAAAGTTCCAGGGAATCCAGGGATTCAAATTGGAAGGCACTGGCTAAATTAATTTTACAATGTGACCAAGACAGACGGGAGCAGAAGCAAATGAAATATTCCTACAACAAAGAGCACAGCTTGAGACAGCAAGGGAATGACAAGTACTCTTAATCTCCCTGGCTGCAACTGACACACTACGATGCTCAAGGTTACAGTGCTGACAGCGAGCACAATGCACAGTACCACATAATGCAACTGCAGCAAACCAGGAAAACAAGCCGATATCCGGAAACTCATTTTCATACAACTTTCTGCCTCTTCAAATCAGCTGGACGGGAGGAAATACAATTCCGAATAGCAATGTGACAAAAAATACACAGATATGCATGAAAGACAGGTAAACCCCGTCTCTCCAGTACACCATACAGGTAAACCCCGTCTCTCCAGTACACCACACAGGTAAACCCCGTCTCTCCAGTACACCACACAGGTAAACCCCGTCTCTCCAGTACACCACACAGGTAAACCCCGTCTCTCCAGTACACCACACAGGTAAACCCCGTCTCTCCAGTACACCACACAGGTAAACCCCGTCTCTCTAGTACACCATACAGGTCAACCCCGTCTCTCCACCCCCGGCACTGTGGCTCTGTGTGTTTTTCCATCTCGCGAGCTACAGTAGGGGGTAGCGGGATGGGGTTGCAAACGTAATGAGTCTTTTGTGTTTGTGTTTAGCATGCCAGGCAGGTTTGCAGTACGATTCACAACCTGGAAAAGAAGGACCTGCAATAGGTTATAAAACACAATCACAAAGAAGATACAGTTTAAAAAAAAAACAAACAAAAAAAAACAGGGCATTTTGAAGGTGAAGATCAGGCTATAAAACAACGATTCTTCTAATGCATTTGTAGCACAGAGGCATTACAGTGCATCTATTCCTTTGTGCCACCTATATCAAGATCTTTGAGACAGGTGCATTAGCAACGACACACTAATGCTCCTCCCTCCCATCAGAACATCACAGGGAAGTGATTTCCATGAAAGCACCAAGGAAAAAGCTGTGAAGCAACTATAGCAGCAACATTATCACTGCAGATACAGAAAGTAATACTGACCCCCAGTGTGGGCAGGACAGGTGTCGTGCTGACGGGACAGAGTGGTGGTGGTCTTGAAGGTGTGTGAATCCGGTCAGAGTCTTACACAGTGAGGACTCAGCAGCACTGCTTGAGACGGCAGAATCATACTTCATCAATATCGCAGAGCACTCAATGTCACTTTTCACAGTAACAGGCGAAAATAAAATGGTAGTTTACACCCCGATTAAACAATCATCAATTCAATACCTTTCCATTAATTGACTTGTAAGCCTACCTTCTGTGACCTGATTTGACGTTCTGTATAACATTTCAATTCACTAATCCTTTGTATCTTAGTGCACATTTTTCTAAATGAAATATGAATTAGTTCAGTCAGTGCAGAGATGTCAGTCTACAGTAATGGGTGTTTGGCATTCACTTCATTTTGCTTTTTAAAAAAAAACAACCACCACCACCACCACACAGGTACTTCCATTCTTTCAGAATTAGGAATACAATCATTTCCTTGTCTTTCTTTTTTTTTTTCTTTAAACCACTCGTTTCAAAGGTCAAATTAGAGTGCTGCACTTAAAGGGCAAGTCCTCTGTAAGAGTAAATGAATGTTTTGAGCAATCACAGTTTGCAGCCCTTAATGAAAGTGTTATGACCCAATAAATAAATGTCACAAATCCATTAGATGAAAGCTTTGTGATTAAGCCAACATTGTCAGCTTCCCCTCTCTATACTAACATAAGGGCTTCCAATATAACCTCCTTATTTACATCCAAGATGTGTACTGCTCCATTAAAATAGAGTTCACAACCGATCTTAAAAAAAGGCCAGATAACAACCTTCTGGGTTTATTAAAGTTTATGAAAAGAAAGTCACTTTTTACTTAACTGTACCCCGCAGGCTTTTTTTTTTAATCATTCAGAATTATGTTCCCATTCAAATTCAATTTAGAAAACGGCGAGGCATCAAACAATTGCTGCAGACTTTGGATGTCTTCAGTGTTATTGGAAACTGTTAAACTGTTAAACGCTGAATTAGATAGTGATCCTGCAGTCCAGACTGTTTTCATCAGTATAATTACATACTGACCCAGGCTTTCGGGGATGATTTCCGGAATATTATAGACTACTGTTCGTAGTGTTGCACTGAGAAATCGCTCGTTTCTGGTTCAGCAAGCCATCATCAACGATGAGGAATGCTCTGCAGAGATTAGTTAACCCAGGGCTCCATTCATTTTTCCCATTTTCCAATGCCTTGACTGGGAGAGAAAAGCAAGTTCACTTTTGGAAGGAGAAAGGTGGCCTTCAAAGTGAACGTACAGTATATTAGACCGATCGTGTGTTCTGCTGCTAGATCATCTCCGATCAGCAGTTGTATCCGCTGATTACAGTACAATGGAAGGGAGCTTCATAATAAAATCACAGTGACAGAGCTACATGCCTTCTAGGGCCAGCTTCATCAGGCAGTATGGATAGAACATCCCGATACACAGCTAGACTATATATGAGAAACAAACAGAGGGCATAGTGCACAGCCTCATTGGAACGTTTCCAGCGCTTAACAAAAATGCACTCCGCATGCCAACTCAAAAACAAACCCTAAAGTAGATCATAACGAAACCAACACACGAAATGCGGGCACAATTAAAAGCTCCTGAATTTACAATGCACCCCATCCCTGGATTTTATTCAAATCTTCAAACTTATTAATGGAATAGAAATAAAAGCTTGCTATATCTTTTCATGAGGGCAACAGAAAATATCATGTGAAAGCTTAATATGAATCCAGCAGAGAATGTCTTCACCTACAGGAGGAGCATGACGGAAACGACTCTGTGAGACACAGCAATGCAAACAGTAACAACAAGAGAGCCAGCTCCGTGTGAGACAACAAGGCAATACTGACCCCAGGGACTGCACTGCAGCTGGGCTTGTTCTCAACTGGGAGGGAGCTTTGCAGGTTACTGACGTCTGATTAAAGCTTTTAAAAAAGGAATGTACAGCAAGTGCTGATGTGCTTGTCAGTCAAAAGTGATAACGATCCCAACCACTAAGAGCAAACACAACAGTGCTGCCAGTTTCCTTAAACGTCCGATCACTCAGTCTCTAAAACAATCAACTCCTAGCAGAAGAGGTGGCGATTCTGCACACTCCATCTTCATTGTAATTCTAAACGCTGGGGAAACGAGTGCTCAGGATTCCTATGAACTTCGCATTATTCAATACAGGAATTTCTAATGCAAAACAGACACGTGCAATTGCTTCTAATCAGATTAAAACTCACCCCAGAGAGCTGGTTAGAATACCAGGACATACAGTACAATGGAGAATAGACTCAGACTGGGGGAAGCTACAGCTTTCACCATTAAAGGTCATATCAAACTGAACGTTTCAATCAGTTACTGTACCTTGCTCACTTTCAAGAAAACACACACTTGACTATTCAAATGCTTTGTGTGGTTCTAGTAAACTATACATACTTTAAATATAAGGAATAAGGGGCTCCCGAGTGGTGCATCCAGTAAAGGCGCAGTGGAGCCATTCAGATCCATGTTGTCCTCCGGCACTATAGGTCTGGCTTCGCTGTGAATCCGCAGTGTGAAAAATGCTGGATTGGCAGGAACACGTTTCGGAGGACGTGTGTTTCAGCCTCCATTTCCCGAGTCGCAGGGGGGTTGCAGCGGTGAACCGGGATACAAATAATAATTGGGTATTCCAAATTGGGGAGAAAACCAGTGTGAAAAACCATTGGTGACGACTAAATTTTTATTTAAAAAAAAAAAAAAAAAGATATAAGGAATATAAGGGGTCACCATAATCTTTCATCAAAACTGTATTTAATGTGTTTGCAAACAGACTGCTCTGAACAATTCAGGAGTATTGAGAGATGGGTGCCTACATTTACCGGTATATACAGACACAGGTCTTACCAGTCTGCTAAATGAATGCTGTGCTTGTATGAGTGTCAGTGCTGATCACTGCTGACACGGTATGGGGCGAATAGCCAGGTATGGAGGGCAGGCAATTGGGATCCCTTTTCCCAGCATGAGCCGTCATGTTGGATATTTAAATGTTATTATTACATTAAAAAGGGGGTGGGGGGAGGCTTTTCACAACCAGTGCTGATTGTGTGGAAAGGGGGCCCTGCACAGTTCAAGGTAATTTGTGCAGATCAGTCACAGGACGAGCGAGGCATGTCATGGACTCTCACAAGCTCCTTTATTGACATGCAGTAGCTGTCATCCCTTTCCAGCAGCACCAGTTGTCCCAGAGGCTAATTCCTGCAGATGAACTTCATCAAGAACATAAAACTGACATGTCAGGCCAGTTCCAGTTCCAGTTTGAGGTTCACATTTTCTTTTAATATGCGATCCAAACTGTGCAGCCCCTCACAGGTCTCAGTGCTGACCCTATACCCCATTCCTGTTGGGTATTGGTAAGAGTTTGCTCCATACTGCACTTCTCCTCATACTGTGGAGGTGTGTGGTGTCATTTATCCCAATGCACTAAAAAAATAAAAACATCCAGTGAAAAGGAAAGAAAAAAAAAGAGGCTAGATTTGAATTAAAAATGACAAAAACTACTGAATCTTCACACAACCTGGGCATGAATAGATGTGATCCACGTTGCAAAAAGAGAAATTCCTTCACCTCTCCGCTACACCATCAGTAGCAGCTGCTTATTACCTTAGCTTTTCTGTGGCAGTGAATACAATTACAGCATGCAATCCAGTGTCCATGTTTGTCCAAAAAATTAGCACCAACAAAAACAAATTTAGGAGCATAAAACACAACATTAGAATCTGAGAAACTGTACATTGGATCTGAAACACAATCCTATAGCAGAGTGCTTTCATTACCTAGTGCCTTGAAAAGGAGAGATCAACATTCAAATAAATCCAAAGTGTTGGGATTACATGATAGAGGAGTGGAGTAATAGCACTTCTACACTGCCAGCTCCCAGAGCCCCCACTGGGCTTTGACATCAATCTGAGGCTTAATCAATACCTCTATTACCATCCCTGCTCGCAAGCTCACATTTCTAAGCACTTGCAAACCAACATGACCCTTCCCTCCGACAAACACATTTCTCTTCAGTACTAGAAGAGAACGCTGCTTAGAAATCAAGCACTCAAGATCATTTACGTTTTTCTTAAATATATCAGTATTTGTGCAATGACTGACTTCTTTTGTTTGATTAGCATTGTCCCACAACCTTGTTTCATTTGATTTTGTTTTTCTTTGCATACGCACACACATGCACGCACGCACATATAAATACCTGTATATTCCCCCCCTCCCGCGTATCCTTAAAGGTCAGCTCTGCATGTGATTTGTGCTCCGTTTACACTTGGATGCTTAAGGACAGCTTGACAGACCTGTGCTTGTCCTAATAACATCTTCCAGTGAGAACTGTTAACCTGTGCCATACCGAGAAGACTGGGTAACAAGCATGCTTTAGCAGTACTCCCTCCCTGTTAATGACAATTCAAATGCTGTTTCAGCATAATTTGTTTTGGAAAACAGAAGAAAACAACAGACTACTTAAACCCCCTATAAATGGTTGTTTATTTCTGGATTAACACAGTTGGGACGAGCTATTACTTTCTGGAAGAAATGTGCCAATGACAATTTGTGAACTTAGCCAACATGTTTTGCCCCCATTCTGTAGAAGCTACTGTAGAAACAGCTAGGAAAAGAAATGTCTTAACTGGAATACAGTGTCGGCTGCCATGCCTGAACAGGAGGCTCTAAAGTACTTGCAATGTAAACACCAACGCCTTTTAAACAAGGGTGTGTGGGAGACGCCAGAACAATGCTTGGCACTGCTTTACATCCTTATTTGCACTGAAGAGGGAACCTGCTTGTTCATGGTATGTGCTTTTAACCTAGCTCAGGAGCTGCTCCCTCGTTTGCACTGAAGAGGGAACGTGCTTGTTCACGGGGTGTGCTTTTAACCTAGCTCAGGAGCTGCTCCCTCGTTTGCACTGAAGAGGGAACGTGCTTGTTCGTGGTGTGTGCTTTTAACCTAGCTCAGGAGCTGCTCCCTCGTTTGCACTGAAGAGGGAACGTGCTTGTTCACGGGGTGTGCTTTTAACCTAGCTCAGGAGCTGCTCCCTCGTTTGCACTGAAGAGGGAACGTGCTTGTTCGTGGTGTGTGCTTTTAACCTAGCTCAGGAGCTGCTCCCTCGTTTGCACTGAAGAGGGAACGTGCTTGTTCACGGTGTGTGCTTTTAACCTAGCTCAGGAGCTGCTCCCTCGTTTGCACTGAAGAGGGAACGTGCTTGTTCACGGTGTGTGCTTTTAACCTAGCTCAGGAGCTGCTCCTCGTTTGCACTGAAGAGGAACGTGCTTGTTCGCGGTGTGTGCTTTTAACCTAGCTCAGGAGCTGCTCCCTCGTTTGCACTGAAGAGGGAACGTGCTTGTTCGTGGTGTGTGCTTTTAACCTAGCTCAGGAGCTGCTCCCTCGTTTGCACTGAAGAGGGAACGTGCTTGTTCGTGGTGTGTGCTTTTAACCTAGCTCAGGAGCTGCTCCCTCATTTGCACTGAAGAGGGAACGTGCTTGTTCACAGGGTGTGTGCTTTTAACCTAGCTCAGGAGCTGCTCCCTCGTTTGCACTGAGAGGGAACGTGCTTGTTCGTGGTGTGTGCTTTTAACCTAGCGCAGGAGCTGCTCTTCTGCTCTACCTGCCTGCCTTCCACACGTGTAACACAGGCTAGATCAGCCACAGTGTCTCTAGTGATGTGCCACTGTGGATCTTGTTTAGTTTCTCTGGCAGCACACTGCTGTTCTCTACATGCTGCTGACACTAAAACCGCTTGGATGATCTGGCTAACATTCTGTCTGTGGAATGCACCCAGCACTGAACAGCAGCTCCTCAACTCAATCACAGCGCCTCATGAACAAATAACCTCTTTCTCTTTTTCTTGCCGTGGGCAGCAGAGGCATGTTCATGACACTGCTCAGTATCAGAGTAAAGCCTGGAATGGCTCATTGTATCAATACTGTCTCTGTGGTTTGGGACCTGTATGAATGCCCACTATTAATGTGTTACAGTACCTGTGGTGTAAAAACCTTTAACACGACTCGTACAGTAGCAGGTGAAATTGTATTGGATCTGTATTGGATCTGTATTGTTCTGCGATTTCTATTCTTCCTTGACTTTTGTACAGTGAACCGCAGTGTTGCGAGTGTCACTGTTCAGACCATGCGATTTCAAAATGCAATTAAAAAGGTTTTCACGAGGGCCATGGAAACGCTCAATACAAAAGGATGCTTATGCAGTTCAGCTAGACAGCAAATGCTTCTTTTACACAATGTGTCCGACAGCCCATTCTCAATTCTTTCTTAAAACTCCGGTCTTTCAGCATGATGCCAAACGCGATCAATGCCAGCAGAGGTAAAATGGCAGAGATGAAAGTGGCAGCTTCTGAAAAAAGAACACTTTCTGAATGTGAAAACACTGGAGCAGCCAAAAGACCTGTCACCTTCTTCATTTCCATGAGAAGCAACTCACTAGAAAGACTAGGTGCTACTGCCATAAAAACAAACAAAAATCTACTGTTATTAAAAGCAATAATTCATGTGATATCATGTACAATAAGTAGAAACATACACTAAACGTCAATTAAAAACAAACTATACATACAGTACACGACTACACAATGATGCTTTTTTTTTTTTTTAAAGAAAGTTTTGTATAATACAGAGTAAGGTTAAGTTTTATAAGGGTTTTGTTTCTGAATGTGGGTAGAATACCATCCCTATGCTAAACTGTGTATATTCCAACACTGCCATAGATGCAGATATTGCATATTTCAAGGGTAAGCAAACAATAGCATTTCTAAAAAATGTGAATAGCATGTTCCTTTTACTAAAGCAAAACCTGCCATTGGGTTTTAAACAGACAAAGGTGATACTGTATTTTGTGTAGGTGGCTGTTAGACAGCCATATTGACCAGAAAGCTGCAGAAAACTGACCTTCTAACAAATTCGCAGGCACTGCACCATGGCACACACTGCGATACGTATGCTCTGCTGAAGAAAACGCTGTGTGTAAACCCGTCAGAGAGACGTGGAAGCTAATGAACACATGATTGAGGAGCAGCTGTGTGGTCCGGTGGTTAAAGAAAAGGGCTTGTAACCAGGAGGTCCCCGGTTCAAATCCCACCTCAGCCACTGACTCATTGTGTGACCCTGAGCAAGTCACTTCACCTCCTTGTGCTCCGTCTTTCAGGTGAGACGTAGTTGTAAGTGACTCTGCAGCTGATGCATAGTTCACACACCCGAGTCTCTGTAAGTCGCCTTGGATAAAGGCATCTGCTAAATAAACAAATAGTAAAATAATAATAGTGCCCTACCCAAGGTAATGGAAAATGATGCACTTGGTGCTACTTGTTTTTCACCTGTTGAGGGAATTCAGTGCGCAGAACACAGGGAATATATATACAGCAGCCTACACAGCGGACCGTAACCTTGATAATGCTCACTGCAGTGGGACTGCTTATATTAACACATGACTCAGAAACGATCAAAATCCAAAGTTCCTGTGTCCTCAGCCGCAGTGTCAGTGCCAGGTGAGCCGTGTGTATAAATCATACTTACAGGTACACTGTGAATTGTTGCCTCAGAGGGAATCCATTCTTGGACTGCATGTGAAAAGGCAACCCTCACAAGAGCAAGGGCGTCACCTGCTGTACTAAAAGCACTTGAGCCACAACCAGCAAGCAATTTACAACTTCAACATCTAAGAATCGTTTAACATAGAAAAAAACAATTTCACACAGAAGACGTGTCTGCAGATCGGGCTGTCAGCGTGCAGAGAGTTCATGAGCACATGCCTCATCTAAAACGATTACATATTGATGGAACTGGGACTTCAAAGTTATCGTTCATCAAGCCGCTCTCTCCTATTGTTGTAGGCTACAGTACAGTAGCTGCAGAAGAACAAAAGCTGTACAGTAAACATGTCAAACACTGAGGCTGATGCAACATAAAATGTATTGAGCATCTGAGCTTCAGATCTCCTGGTAATCTTCTGCTCCTTTCAGCAAATAAGGAACAGTATTTAAACATGTGACAGATCATCATCTTAACCAATCCTCTGGTTACCATAGCTACTGTACACAGAACTGCATCATACCTGTTAAGTGACTTATAAATCCAGGACAAGTGTTAATAAACAAACACACTGCAGCCAACAGAAGAAACTGTCAAACTGTGCAATCATAAATACAAAAGCTACCACACAAAAGACACGCTCCCCCTCCCAGACACAAAGCAATTTAAAACAGAGTTTTCTATTGCTTTTACAAGATGTGACAGACCGACACACGAGACTGTGCAGAGCTATTAAAGCCCTGCTTTCCAACAACTCTGCTCAATTCTAGACAAGAATCTTCCTAGTTTAATGTGAAGTAAGACCTTGACGCCCAGATTGATTGCATGTCACACAGGTAGTTTGTCAGCTGCAAGGACACAAGCTTCCTTTCTATTTGAAACATGCTTTACACAAACATGCCCTATTAAAAAAGAACAATGCTATGATTGAATGACTAGCTCTGTTGCAGCTCAGGATGCACATGTAAAGAACTTTCTGAAACATGTCAATTAAGAACCGCGTGTGCACACTGTGTTAATATCTATAGAAAAAGGATTTATTAGACCCAAGGAACGCGTGTGCAGGGAAGGAAATAGCTCCCAATACAAAGCACTTCGATCCATTCCAGTTTTTACTGCGAGCTAATCAAACCCATCTGAGCTTGTTAGCTTTACACTGGGGATCATGAAGCTCAATGGAATGGCTCTGAATCCATTGCAATGGGAGTCTTATTGCATTCCCTGATTAGATAGCAATGTCACCACCAGAGCTGATCCTGATTGAATGGAAAGGTTTGGAAAAAGAAAAAAAGTTAGGTGCTTAATAATCGAAGATACTGTGTGAGAAACACCAATTCTCCAGCTCTGGAGCAAGAGACTTCAAGTACAGTAGCTTCATACCCGAGACAGTTTACACCTGCAGATGTTAAAACCTAATTCTACTACAGGAACCTATTTACACAGTAGATGTATTAGGAGCAGTGTCCAATTGTGGATAATGCAGGACCAGCACTAGCACTGTTCCAAATCAAAAAACAATTGGGTGAATAGTTGTAACATGAAACACTGTAAAAAGCACGCAATTACACTTTATTTTTTAAGCAAAGCAAAAACCTGGAATCAAACCATTATAGTACAATGAAAAAACAAACACTGCACCACTCAATTGCATGCAACACGTCTGACTGCGTGAACCTGGCACCCTGACATGCAACCCACACATTACACAGCAAGGACTCCTCCCTGGGGTGTCTCTCTTTAAATATACACAAGAGCTGAATTCAATGTCTACCTTGTCATCCGTGCATTTCCTGACCAGGGCATCTTTGGCCTGCAGCTTTCCCTCCAGGGAAATGTAATCGCCTTCTTTCTGGTCCAGCTGCTTCTTATGCGTGTCCACCTGCACCATGAGCTCCGAGTTGCGCTTCTCCAGCCGGCCCCGGGCGGTCTCCGTGCGCGTCACCTGCACCTGCACCTCGGCCAGCTCCTCTTGAACCCGGGAGTGTCTGTTCAGCAGGCTCCAGTAATTAAACGACAGGATGCCGATGACCACGAGGAGGGCGACGAGGATGAAGGAAGGCAGGCGACCTCCCCTCCGGTTAGCACCGAACCCAACCATTGGGAATCCCGATCGACAACAACACCAAATCCAAGCAGAACTGGGTGCGCTAGTATTATTATTAAGAGACGGGTGATTGGAGATTTTAATTCAGCGGAGTACGTTTCCGATTTTAGATTAATTCAGCCTGCCAAGAATGTCAATAACTAAACGCGTGGCCCGGTACTAATTCAAACAGATCAGGTTTTCATCAAAACGATCTGTTCTCAGAATATATAGTGTACTGCTGCGAGTGCCTACAGCGGATTGACAACAACAAACCCAACAAAAAAAAAGCGAACGCGATTCTGCGAGATTAAGATCACCGCAGGTTACAATAACACCAAGATCGGGAAGATGTATGATTTTCCGATTTTAAAAAAAAATGACCCAACGGAAAAACAAAACAAAATCTATACCATATTATTATTATTATTATTATTATTATTATTATTATTATTATTATTATTAATACAATTACATTTGAACCTGCTGTATACTGATTTTCGTCTTCTTGTGCTTTCAGTGTAGTGTCAGCACAAACCTGCTCATCATCATCATCATCACCTCGCTTCCTCACCTTTAGCTGTTAAACTTTGCTCTTTCATATGTGTCCAACAAATCACGGGCCGGATCAGTATGTGCACCCTATCGATCTCCTCGCAGCATTTCCCTGTGTCTATTCAGACCCGAGTCTTACTTCGTTGTGCTCGACAGTGCTACTACTGCTCGGTGAGCTGCTAACGTATTTAAAACCACCTGCTGAAAAATGCTAATAATAAAGTAATAAAGTAATGATGAGGTAACGCCCGCGTCTAATTCTGGATTTCCAATTTCGCTGTCTCTTGTTATAATCTTCGGCTGCTGCAGTGTCAGGGAGTCAGCGCTGATATTGCTGTGACAACCAGAAGGAAATGATAGGGGGGTTCGCCAATCAAGGACCGCCTACCGACGAGATAGATGTTTCTCATTGGAGAGCATATTCGTAGTGGGCGGGGTTTGGAGGTGCAAGTTTGAGTGAGAAGCATGGGCGCAGGCGCGTTTGAGTTCCGCATTCGTAGTCTTGCGTCCTGTGGTTGCACAGCCTACGTGTCTTTTTGGTAACTATTGCGGGAGGAAGTGGTGCAGCCAGTAATTAAATTAATGTATTCAGAGACAAACCCACAAACTGTAATCCCAGAAGGACTGGTTCAATATACAGGATTTTAATTGAACCTGAAAGTCACGAGTCTCAGCAGTTGTGCAATACCGTCGGTGTCATTTGGATCGCATTGTAAATGCAAACATCAGATTAAGAGTCCATTGAAGATAACTTATTTTCTTGAATGTTCTTTTTTTTGTACTGTATTCTTAAGGAGCAACAATACAACGCAGCAAACAATGACACGGTCTTTATCGTTATACCTTTCGCTCAAAGGAAGGCTTGTGAAATAACCTTTAAACTGACACACACAGACATCTCCGCTAAATACATCATTACGTTTATTAACTTTAAACCGCAAACCCTATTCAACAGTGGGTCATTCATTCTGCAGTGGCACGTGTGTTTGTTCATGAAGCAGCTCTGTGCAATTGCACTCTCTTATTTAATGACATTCTGACTTTAGTTTAACAAGCTGTCAAAAAAGTCGATTTTCACAATTCTACCAGGAGTAACAGGACTGCTGTAAACCCATTTATAAACTAAAAAAAAACAACAACTGCTGTCCATATTTCATGTCCAAGAGACAATTTCTAAATAAGATATTCTGTATGTCAGTTTATGGAAGAGGGAAATAAAGCATACATGTTAGATTTGTATTTCTATGTGTATTTACTGAAAGTCATTGCTGGGTGCTGCTGTCGTTGTTTAATTGTATAAACTCAGTATCGGCTCCTATTCCAACATTATGCCACTTCAGATGGGCTGCTGGCTGCCAAGAAAGGTATTTAATCTGGGGATTACTGGAAAGAAGCCTAACTAACTGGAGGAGCAGTTAAAAGCCAAGAGTAGTCCGTTCACAGTGAGAAACCAGAACTCACTCATGGAAGAGAGATCAACCCACATGAAAGATTTCAAGGGTTTTGCCTGAAGGTGGAGAAACAACACATCCACAAAGATGCAGTGTTAACCGTCTTTGATCTTGACTTCTAATACAACAAAATATTCTATTGAGCCATGAGCATACACAAAGAAAAGATATTCCTGCAGTGTGGAGTAGTGGTTAGGGCCCTGGACCGGAGGGTTGTGGGTTCAATCCCAGGTGGGGGATACTGCTGCTGCACCCTTGAGCAAGGTACTTTACCTAGATTGCTCCAGTAAAAAGCCAACTGTATAAAATGGGTAATTGTATGTAAAAATCATGTGTAAAAAAATAATGTAATTGTATGTAAAAATAATGTGATATCTTGTAACAATTGTAAGTCGCCCTGGATAAGGGCGTCTGCTAAGAAATAAATAATAATAATAACAATAATCTTTATATCACAGACTGCTTTATACAATGGAGTTTCCTGGATCTTTGTATCACAGACTGCTTTATACAATGGAGTTTCCTGGATCTTTGTATCACAGACTGCTTTATACAATGGAGTTTCCTGCTAGGAGGCTTTCAGAGTGTATCCACGAGTCCCTCTGATCAGACTGACAAGGAGTGCCCAGAATGGACAAAATCATCATTGGGACAAGCTACTGCAGGACACTCCAGTGTCCTATTGCACAGCAGTTTAACCCATTCCAGGTTTTGCTACGAGCTTAATTAGCCCCAGTGTACAGGTAACAAGCTCAGATGTGTCTTATTAAACTCGTAGTAAAACCGGGAATGGATCAAGCTGCTATGCAAGGAGAGTCTTATTGCCATCCCTGCACTTATTCAGGAAGTCCACTCTAGTATTCAGCATGGTAATGTGTATTTTAAATAATGAATTCCAATGGCTGTATGCACAAAGCGTTTACTTGTGTGTTACTTACAGAAAGGGGATTGAATGGTCCTATTTAAAATACCTTCTAGACCAATATAAATATGTAAAGACGTGATAACCAATCATTTCAATTGCATGAAATATGAGTGGATTACTCTAAAGAAGCTTGATCGCAAGAGCGTTCCAAAATTAAGATGCGCAAACATAACGCATAGCAGTGACACCTAGTGGTTATTTCGGAGAAGTGAAACAAAATATTTATTTTGGGAACTACAGTATTCCTTTTCAATTTGGTATGGCAATGGGAAAATATGCATTGTTTCTTTTATTACGCAATTCATTTTATTACATAATTCCAAAACAAATTACATTGAGACACATGAAAAAGTGTCCTGTGATCTACCACACAAAGAAGGCGGGAGAGGCAGAGGAACTGGTTTTATTTGATCATCTATCGACAGCATTTCTCTCTGATGTCATCAGGGTACCTTGATGAAGGCAGAATGCAGGCGCATGTTTGCTCTGTTCTGCAGATTTGCACATTCACTGAAATGAATGGGAGCTTGCCTGTACACCATAAGAGGAGAACGCACCACAGCAAATGCACATTATATTTCTTGTTTTTATTCGGTTGGTAAAGGAGGGGTGACGTGATTGGGGAAAAAAAATAACAGAGATTCCCTCTAGTCTCGCCAAAGTCAAAATGAACACAGCCTGTTCCCTGTGTTGTACAATTATAAGATTCGATACAGGAGATTCGGTATAGGAGAGTCAATCTTTGCAATGGACTGTACATGACCTTAACTGTCTTCATGATTTGCTTTTATTTAATACTCAACGCAAACACCGAACCAACATTATCCACAGCTTACACTGTATACGCCTATTGACATTACTTACATCCGTTTGAAAAATGAAAGTACAGTGGAAATACCAGCAGAGGGCGCACCTGTTTTACGTAAGTAAAAAAAAAAAAAAAGCTTTAACACGTTTTAGCCCACTGTCCTGTAGCATTAGCAGGATCGTATGTAAAGGTGTGCCTGCTATTCTTTCCTTATGGTATTGTTGTAGAGAGCACACAGCTGCTGTCTGTGACCTAGCAGGCACTGCCCGCTCCTTACTGTAGCTACTTTGGAATTGCAGATCTGAATGACTCGACGTAACTCCGCTCAATGTGTTTTCAACTACCTAACTACAACAATGCTATCTTAAACAAAGACCGTTCTGCAAACGGGAGGCCCTTAGTTAATAAAAACCCATTAAATGTAACTTAACTGCAGCTTAATAGATGTTTTATTACGAGTGTGCTGTGTTAAAAGGAACTGCTCCAGGCACAGACACTAAAAGTCTATACCTCTCCCCGAATTGAGCAGACCATTCTTTGTTTACCTTCAGTGTGTGCACTCGGGCTCCCCCCCAGAGTCTAAAACACACACTTCAGGAAATTAAAGAGCTGCTTCTCATACTCTATGTGAAACCATAACCTGTGCAGGAGGGGTACAGCATGCTGTATTTCCAGGCCAGGTCTTTCCTCCAGCCATGTCCCTTAATACTCACATTGGACCAATGAAACCTCTGAACAGGTCCTTATTGACCTAGTAATTAGATTTTACCTATAAAAGCTGGAGTGGAATTCCAGGACCGGACTTGCCTACCCTTGCAGTGTACAATGCTACTGTTTTGACAGAATCCTACCTATCGCAATTGTATTTTTTGCAGAGGTATAGTGTACAATATTGCAGTAGTTATTTTTAGAGACTTGCCATTTTATATATTTCCAAATATATCTGATTCACAATACGTCCTTAAAAGTGGCAGTCGTGTGGCGTTTATGCAGGAATGCAAACAAATCGGCACCCTGCATAGGGGCTACATGCGGCATTTGCTTAATTTGAAGAACGAATTATTTTATTATCAAAATAAACAAATACAAATATTTTCCACATGCTGCACGAAACTAATGTCTAGGTTATTTTTGCAGCCTAGCAAACAGACACTAGAACAAAGCATATATGCATAAAGAGTTGATTACGTGCATACTGTCTGTCTCTCTCATTCTACACACACACACACAGGATTTATCAATGACAACGATATGGACGGAAGCACGGACGTGCACGATGCAGGTGTTTTTTTTTTGTTAAGAATCGTTCACGCTACAGCAAGCTTAAAATGCAACTGCATCGTAAAATTAAAAAAAAAAAATCAATTACAGTACTGCAACAATTACACCACCGGTGACTCATGCATACTCCTCTACATTTAGCTTAATGCATTCTCACACACTAATTATTTACAGAATGACAAACGCCGCTCAGCAGTTGCCGCATATCACTCTACACAACATACCCTTTGGCTTAGAAACGAACAGAAAAATATACCAAAAAATGATGTCAGTAAACCGTCTATGCTTCCTCCTATTGGCTACAACACAACCCTTAGCCGGGGGTATTCCAGTCCCCGATTGCCTTCTCTCTATGCCCTTTAATAGGTCCGATTTTCTATTGGTGCTTGACGCTGCCTGTCACTCGCGACTGCTTGACCCGCCCACCTTCTCAAGCAGCAAGCGCGGAATGGTGATCGGTCCGCGGCGCTTCGCCTATAGCCTGACTGCACAGCACTGCTACGATTCACAATCACTGAGTTTTGTGTGGTTGCACAGACGCCGAGCGAGCAGAGCGTTCACAACTGCCGGCTAACGATGCTCATGTCTTGCATCCCAGCTGCTGGAAACACATCTACTACTGCCGCTGTGCTGGAGAGCTGGAGGAGGTGGTCTTTGTGACCTTTCTTTTATAGTCCACTCGACACGATTCTCTCGTTCTGGTCTCAGGAGCTGCAGCCTCGTAATTCTGCACGAAAATGCTGAGTCGATTGATGAGCGGCAGCATGAGGACCCTGGACAGAGAATACAGTTGCACAGTTAGGTTGTTGGATGATACAGAATACACCTGCA
The DNA here is from genome assembly GCA_030684275.1 of Acipenser oxyrinchus oxyrinchus. NCBI lineage: Eukaryota > Metazoa > Chordata > Actinopteri > Acipenseriformes > Acipenseridae > Acipenser > Acipenser oxyrinchus. The sequence continues at coordinate 19,988,468 of CM060271.1, read as the reverse complement.
CCATTCAGGTCAGTCTTACGTATTACTGCTGTATATGTAGCCGGTTTCTACAACGATGCTGAAACACAGCCGACCTTTGTTAAATGCACAGCGTGCAGGGCTCGACTACAAAAAGCAAAACAAAAACCAACCCGCATCGTGCAGGTCCGTGCTTCCGTCCATACCGCTGTCATTGATAAATCCTTGCATGACCACCATTGATTAATGGGTGCCAGGCAGATGATGATAATGACAGCAGTAAAGAAGCTGATGTAACTTGTGTAGCGTGGTGTTGGGTGATAGTGGACATGTGCTGCTAGTATAGTGAGTGTCGATATGGATGTCAGTGGTTCTGAATTGTGAGCAAGGAGACACGTCGTGTTAGCAGACGCGGGCTTGGGTACTCTAGACCAGTGCAGTTGGGAATTACACGCAGGCTCTGCTTGCTACAAGTCGTTGGTGAAATAAGTGGAGCTGCTAACTTTTGCGGCGCAGCAACACATTGCAAACAGCCCTGCCTGCATTATATTTCATATGCTACTAGAACGACGTGTCATCGTCGGTTTTGTAAGTGAATATCATAGGTATATCCTTGATGAAAAACGATACCCGGGCAAGGTTAGGCGCGGAGGTCCCGAGGCTGTCTGGATATACATCGGTAAACCAGAACAATGCAACCAGTTGCGGTTTTCACACCGACACACGGAAATGGGGTTACTGCAGCAGTGCAACAATTAAGAATAATTGCCCTGAATCTGTGCTTTGATTCGAAGCGCCCCCAGCAGGCTGCACAAGTGCACAGTTAAACGGGGCACTTCATGAAACAGATAGTGAAAAATACACTCTCCGCTATATAAATGACTGAAGTTACAATGCATTAGTCTGAACTCAGCTGAGCCATTGTCTCATGTTGACTTGGAGTCTGATCTTTTCAAAAGGCTTCATTATTATGACGATTACCAGGAAGGTGAGCATTGAGGTAGTACTGTATTATCATGCTGTTCCATTATCTGTCATTACAATTTAGAAGTGTGCAGGTACTTCATAAATAATAATACCATTTCTAATTCATAAAAACAACCGGTGCACCTACCTTTGATTAATCATATTAATATATAGCATGCTGGAGATTGCTTTTCCATACCATTCCAGCTGCACTTTAGAGGGGAGGCTCTCTCATGCAAACTTTGAAACGGTGACCCTTTCACCATCGTTTGCATTCCTTTACTTGTGTGTGCATATGTTAAGATTCTGCAGTGAGTTATGCACACAGAGTATCAAACACGTTCTGCTTTACCTGTGGAACAAGCAGTACTACAGTATAAGTAAGGCACTGCTGTAAAAAGCTGCGCTTATTGTATTTAAAGGTTGTTAAATGCAGCGCTCTGTTAAGAGCAATACTCCGTTACAATAATGTGCGTCGTTCTGATTGTTTTAAAGGTTGCGTTCAGAATGAAAAGGATTGCATTAGTGACTGCTAGTGATACATCCATCTGTTTAGAAATGGAGCTGTACAGGAGTCCCATCAAAGTGGTAGAACTTCTGCCTATACACTCCTTGAATCAGTCTCACTGGGCTGTGCAGATGGGAGCTCGTTGATTTACAGAACAATGTTGCTGACGTATAGGCTGAGCTGAACTTGTGGTTTGGATACTGTGAATCACCTTTGCATGCATATACAGTGTACTCTAACTGTTTTAAAATGATGCTTGAAATATTATTAGTAAGAATAGTTCTGATCTGTGATCTCTTCCCGTGGTAGGTGGAGTGACAGTCACAATAGAAATGTTTGCTGTTCAGTGTTATCTTTGCCTGGCTGCTACACTCAGATGGATTGCCCTGGGCACACAGATCTAATAATATGGTCTATCCTTCCAGGCCCATAGATTAATGCATGTGGAGAGTAAGATGGCAGGAGCGAAGGCAGACCGGGAATGCTAATGATGTGGGAACTTTTAAATGGCATAGCTTTTAAAAATAAAGGAATACCTCAGCAAGCAGACCACCTAACTAAAAAAACACAAGAGAAATGTTCTCAGTGCACAGGGAATGTGTTCATAGGTGTGTAGGCAGGGCTTCAGAATGGCAGCATGGGGATAGTTTAGAGTGTACTGGAATGAAACTGGAATAATAGGAAATGAAATGCATTTAGGCCAAGCCAAAGGAACTTCGGATGAAGTTTGACATTGGATTTCATTTTGCTTTTTCTTCTTTGCAAATGTAAAGAAGCATGCCCTACTATTTCGAAATATATATTAAAAATGCATAATGAAACTCAGTGCTGGGTTATATTGCCAAAACCATTGGGGTGTGAATATGAATTTTTAAAAGCAAAAGCTCAGGTGAAATTTTTTTTTTTCTGAAGACTTTTTACACCCTTTTTTAAAATCATTTTTCTTGCACATGAAAACCTCCTGGCAGTGCTTCAGATAAGGGTTTGGGTCATTGAGTAATTTGCACTCCAATTTAGACACTTTGTGAGTCAAATGTATTTTGGGTGAGTACAATGCAACCTTACCTTATTCACCAGTCACAAACACGCATTGCAAGTGAGTGGATTCCCTTCTGTTTTAAATTGAAAACCAGACTTATTGCTCACGTGTTTCTGGCGATTCCCAGGCAGGCTGAATTGACCATTGAGACGCTGGGAACCAGCGAAGTACAAGAAGCTTGATCACACGTGAACTCAAGCTGTGTAGTGAAGTTGCTGTGCATATTCTTTGCCTGTTAAATTGAAATATCTGACTATCTAAATATGCAGCCTCTGTAACACAGCCTCGGCCGTTCTCCCAGTGGGATGGTTTATCGACCTGCTTATTAGCCTCATTGAAATACAATACAGTGCACAGATCCCTGGATCTAGACCCCACGTGTGGTTTATTTAGTGCTGTAGCTGTGCAGACGCCACGTGTGGTTTATTTAGTGCTGTAGCTGGGCAGACCCCACGTGTGGTTTATTTAGAGCTGTAGCTGGGCAGACCCCACGTGTGGTTTATTTAGTGCTGTAGCTGGGCAGACCCCACGTGTAGTTTAGATGCTGTAGCTGGGCACGTGTGGTTTATTTAGTGCTGTAGCTGGGCAGACCGCTGTGGTTTATTTAGTGCTGTAGCTGGGCAGACCCCTCGTGTGGTTTATTTAGTGCTGTAGCTGGGCAGACCCCACGTGTTTATTTAGTGCTGTAGCTGTGCAGACTAGTGCTGTAGCTGGGCAGACCCCACGTGTGGTTTATTTAGAGCTGTAGCTGGGCAGACCCCACGTGTGGTTTATTTAGAGCTGTAGCTGTGCAGACGCCACGTGTGGTTTATTTAGTGCTGTAGCTGGGCAGACCCCATGCAGGACAGCCCCTGAAGCACACCTAGCCGAGGAGTTAATAACACATCTAGGTCACACTTTCTCTCCTAGACATTTTATATCCACCATGTGCTACGACTCAATCCCCACAGGATCTGTTTTCGTTACATCCCTGTCTGTTTTCGTTACATCCCTGTCTGTTTTCGTTACATTCCTCTCTGTTTTCATTACATTCCTCTCTGTTTTTCTAAACTTTTTCAACGGTTCCTTCTAAATCTTTCGCTGTAGTTTCAGCGCGTAGGAACCAGGCTTGTATGTGCGAAATAAAATTCAAACAGATTGAAATTAGAGCGGTTATTTAGTTATTTATTTATTTGTATTTTTCATTTAGATGATATAGAAATTACGCTACACAAGGAAGTTCAGGGCTGGAAATCAGACTCCCACTGTTTAGCAATTTCCAAGTTTAACTGAGGGAATATGCAAGTACCTTGGATCCCTGCAGTATGTCTAACAGTGAAAACCACAAGCTAATCCAGAAGTCTACAGTATAGCTGGCTTGCCAGCAGTGCTAAGAGTGCCCATGCCATTGGTTTTTAAAGGGTTAAGGCACAGTCGAGAACACATTCAAGGAGCTCCATTTAGTTTTGATGTCTAAATGAACCCAGGCACTGAATTACAATGCAGGAGGGGCTAGTGGGAGTGGTAATTGTAATAGCCTTAATACAGGGCAGCATGTTCAGTTCTGCCTTAATGCACTGTAACCTTTTTAAATATATGGATTTGTTGGCTTGAAATGGCTGTACCGTGTTTGCGGAATGAAACTCCAGCTCTTATTATTATTATTATTATTCCTCCCTGGGGATGCTGCTCGATTAATCACAGAGTGATTGCCCCCCCCAGTCTGTGAGTGTAGAATATTAAAACACTCCTCACATCTCGAGGTCACATTGAAATCGTAGGCTGACCACTGGAACTGCTGTGCGATGACCTCACCAGCACGAGAAGGGCTTTGTTGAGTCACTTTGACAGTCAGACAGCCTTTGTGAAGATTGCAGAGTGTTAGACCCAAGACGCAGGGTCTTACTGAACGGCTGTTACAATCTATAGTAGCAATCTGTATTATTCCTGATTAACAAAAATGAGTTCTGTAGCAATATTTTATATTGATAGCCAGTGCTTAAAAAGTAACAGATTGTACAATGATACAAAATAAAAAAGCATTGTGCCCACATTGTCAATGTGCACAAAAAATGTAAGCTTTATCCGTCAATTCAGAAATATCCTTCCTGTGCTGGTGAATGCTAGCCTATTTTAAGCACTGCAGATTCCTGTATTTAGCTAGTAGACCTGTGAAAAGAATATAAGGACTACAGATTAATGATGATGCCTGTCAATACACATTCATTAACATTATTTACAGCTTTGGAAATACATACCATCCAACACTCAGTGCAAGCTTTATAACATGCATCTGACAAAGCCTTTCCTGTGTATTACATTAGGGGATTATGTGTTTTAAGCTGTGAGATCGGGCCTCTACTGTTTGTTTTTTCGCGGAGCATGTGGTGAATACGTAACCACGCTCTGAAAGAGGGTTTTGTGTGTCCCATGCCCCTCCCGCTCAGCCCGGTGGCTGTCTAGAGGCTCCCATTGTCTCCGCTGTGTCCTTGCTGGTGCATCTCTCCCCTGAGCCCTGTCCCAGCGTGCAGGGATCGCTGCCTTCATTAATTCACACCAGATGTCAAGACATCATGCTCCTTTCCCCAAGCCTGAGCAAGAGCACGGACCAACCATCCAGCAACAAGCGACCTGTGCAAGAGCACCGACCAACCATCGAGCAACAAGCGACCTGAGCAAGAGCACCGACCAACCATCGAGCAACAAGCGACCTGAGCAAGAGCACCGACCAACCATCGAGCAACAAGCGACCTGAGCAAGAGCACCGACCAACCATCCAGCAACAAGCGACCTGAGCAAGAGCACCGACCAACCATCCAGCAACAAACGACCTGAGCAAGAGCACCGACTAACCATCCAGCAACAAGCGACCTGAGCAAGAGCACCGACCAACCATCCAGCAACAAGCGACCTGAGCAAGAGCACCGACCAACCATCCAGCAACAAGCGACCTGAGCAAGAGCACCGACCAACCATCCAGCAACAAGCGACCTGAGCAAGAGCACCGACCAACCATCCAGCAACAAGCGACCTGAGCAAGAGCACTGACTAACCATCCAGCAACAAGCGACCTGAGCAAGAGCACCGACCAACCATCCAGCAAGCGACCTGAGCAAGGGCACTGACTAACCATCCAGCAACAAGCGACCTGAGCAAGAGCACCGACCAACCATCCAGCAACAAGCGACCTGAGCAAGAGCACTGACTAACCATCCAGCAACAAGCGACCTGAGCAAGAGCACCGACCAACCATCCAGCAACAAGCGACCTGAGCAAGAGCACCGACTAACCATCCAGCAACAAGCGACCTGAGCAAGAGCACTGACTAACCATCCAGCAACAAGCGACCTGAGCAAGAGCACCGACCAACCATCCAGCAACAAGCGACCTGAGCAAGAGCACTGACTAATCATCCAGCAACAAGCGACCTGAGCAAGAGCACCGACCAACCATCCAGCAACAAGCGACCTGAGCAAGGGCACTGACTAATCATCCAGCAACAAGCGACCTGAGCAAGAGCACTGACTAACCATCCAGCAACAAGCGACCTGATCAAGAGCACCGACCAGCCATCCAGCAACAAGCGACCTGAGCAAGAGCACCGACTAACCATCCAGCAACAAGCGACCTGAGCAAGAGCACTGACCAACCATCCAGCAACAAGCGACCTGAGCAAGAGCACCGACCAACCATCCAGCAACAAGCGACCTGAGCAAGAGCACCGACCAACCATCCAGCAACAAGCGACCTGAGCAAGAGCACTGACTAACCATCCAGCAACAAGCGACCTGAGCAAGTTAACTCCAGCTAACTGATATTGAAAGCTGAGGCTTCTCCTCATATGTCCTGCTGGGTAAAGCTTAAACAGATTGCACTTAAATATTTAACATTTAAAATGAATTTGCTTCAGGGAACTGTTGATGGATGCTCTCCTGAAAAGGACAGAAATGTCAGCTGTCTCGATCCTTGTACTGTATGGTTTTCAGTGGGAGGACGAATGTGGATCTGTTCATGATCCGTATGGCTAATAAAATCCATGTGATCGTGTGGAATAAAGCACTGAAGAAACATGATAGCGTGGAATACAGCACTGAAGAAACATGTGATCGTGTGGAATAAAGCACTGAAGAAACATGATAGCGTGGATATCGCTGGATATTGTTCTAGGGTTTTGCATCAGTATTGTTTTTGAAGGTTATGTCTTACAAAGTTTTGGAACGGAATGTCAATTTCTAAAGATTTTAAAATCTTAACAAGACCCTGCCTTTCTCACATTTCACTCTTCACGTTTCATAAGATGGCAAGCGATCACCTCATTCTAACTTCTCATTCCTAGACAGACACTACGTTACTTATCAAATATTGGCATTGCATGTATATTAAAGGACATGTATTTTGGCTATTTTTTCAAGGTTATTTTGGGGCTGTGATTTCATTATTGGGACCCGTTTTGATATTGGGATGTATCCGAATGCAATGGATCAGATTTCCATGCAGAGTCCGTGAAGCACAGACTTGGCCCACCTTTCTGCTTTGTTATCAGAGTTCAGTTGAGTCAGCAGCAGCGACAATAGGTTATCAATACACAGGTCAGCAGAAAGGTGTTATTATTGATGGAGCATCATTGATTTGCATTTGAGATTTCCAGCAGCTTATATGCTTATATTATACAGAATGATTACTGCGCAATTCAAGCACCGCATGTTCTGTAGTCAGAGAGGTTACCACTGTATACTGAGTTTAGATGCATGGCAGAATCTGGGATTACAAGATCAATGCATTCAACTGCATGAACACCAGTGTCAGCTGATGAAGGCATTACAGTCCTTGAGTAGTGGGATATTTAATGACTGATAACTAGCAGATCTACACAGATGACTCAGTTCCCTTTGCTTGTGGTTTAAGCTGTGTTCAAACCCTGACTTTCAGAGGTGGAAGGATGCATTAACCTACAGGATCCAAACAGTAGCACTGTACAGAGTTTGCACAAGCAATTAACCTTCTATCACCGACAGGGGGCAGAATGGGTAGCAGCAGTGCATGGCACAGCAGTGCCCGGTACATTGACACATGCATTAACTGTTGCTCAGTGAGGCAGATTTTGAATAGAGATGAGGAGCTGTAACAGCAGTGACTGTCAGCACAAAGGTACAGGAAGAACGTGAAAGAATGAATGCACAGGTATAAAGTGGAGAGCTTCACGGATTGTAGCCAAGTGGAACCTGCACTTGATTGGTCAAGGCTGTGCAACCCAAACAGCCGAATGCAGCATCTCAAAGGGACACAATGCTGTAAGCCTTCTGGTCAGTTAGGAAGGGTTTTATTCCACACCAGGCTTTGGCTGACTGCGTTTGCCCTGCATATTTAAATGAATTGAAGGCTGTTGAAAACAAAGAGAAGGGCATGGTTTCATTTTTTTTCTGGGGCTTACATTAGTCTTAATCCTCAAAAAGGTTCTTTTGCCCCATTTAAGCAGAAAAAGCTCAGGCTTCATTTAGAATACAAGCAGACTGTGTCATCACCAGGGCTCCAGTGCATATCAGCTTCTATAATAATACCCAGAGCAGCATTTCTGAAAGAAATGGCTGTCTGATTATTAGGGACCCTGGGAAAGAAATCTTCATCTTGCTTAATCCATATGAGAAGAAATATTTTGCTAAGCCGCTGTCAGGTTTAGCCACGCTGTCACACTGCTACGAAACGTGATAATAGCGTGATGATGCTGATGGTTCAGCTGTTTGTGCAGAACTTGGCTTCTTCAAATCCCATTTAATGCACCTCATTGTCAAATAATATTTGAAGTCTAAAACTGACACTTCTAAAACTAAACCGCTTCCTCTGTTTCAGTATTTCTTATTAGAGTCAGACTGCTTCATGTACCTGAACGTACTGCCATATTCAGGGTTAATAGCTCTGCCCTGCTGACTGATAACATCTCCAGTCCATATGAGCAGGATTTGTATTATTAAAGACATCCCACAGTTTAGTATAGTAAGCATATTAACTTTTAAATTTGCTGACCCACCATTACTGCTAATCAATACAAGTTGTTATATATATATAAATATATTCGCCCTTGTGGTGTGCATGCAGAAATAGTTTCTTCTGCCTTCTGGTATCAGTGGAAGCAAAAAGACAAAAAGAAAAAAAAACTGTCTGAAATATTTTGCAGGTTTCACATGGGAACTGATCAAAAACAGCCGTGTGCAGTTTGCATTTCATTCTAAAAGGAATGAACACCACTTTAAACAATTGTGCTAATATTGCCTGAAGTTTGATAGATCCTTTTTTTTTTTTTTTAAAGAACAATGGAAACAAAAGCTTAAAAGAATCCCCTGAATGCCATTCCCTTGGTGATACTAGCTCCATTGGTGGTGAAGATGAGATGTAGGCTGGGAATGCTATTGGAAACATTGGGGCACAATGTCTCAGGAAGCAGGTTGCCCTATACTTACACTCAAGGGCATCTCCTAGGTGACAGCGGAGTGCACATAAAGACTCCCAGGCAACATTCTCGAAATGAGGCATATAGTAGCTGCTTTGATTACTACACACACACACACACACACACATCTAAAAGAGCAAAACAGAACACAGAAATCAACTGTTTTAATGAACTTCTTTATATTGGGTCATTACTTTAAATTCAGAAATACGAGGCAAGTAAGACGAGCAAACTGAGAGTTCTCTTTAACCCAATGTTGCATCATATATCATGCTTTTAAAATGAAAATGTTTGCTGTAAAATGTGCTTCTTTGAAAACGACCCATTTGGCACCTACAGAGCGAATGGAAGAGGGTACAACAGGTTGGTGTCATTGTTCTGTTAGTTCCAACTGCATTAAAGAATCAAATCCACAGAGTACTTGCTAGTCTGTTCTGTTCTGTTCTTCTGTGAGTGATCTCTGGAAGTGGAATCCCTCGATGTTTTCTGATTTGTCTTTTAAGCTTTCCCTCTAGCTTGTGTCATATGGAATAACGTCTTGGATTGATTACATTGACTTTTCCCATTGTAACCTATTGGAGATTTAGGGGTAAGAAGCAATGGGCATGTCGGCAGTTGCAACTCCAATAAAAGCTGTAGACTGTGAACTCTTAAATATACAACAACTGCATGCAACCTTGTTAATTCACCTCGATGAACTACATTAAAACCACTAGAATCACTCGGGAGTGACAGCAGCACCTGCTGCCAACACCGACAGCATCTCAATACATGGCAGCAGCACAACAAGAATTTCAGGGCCTTTTCAGTTCCAGCATTTCGGTTTTTAATACCAATGCCGATATCGTCTTACTTCTACAGAAAGTGTGCCTTTGCATTTTGTTTGGATGTGTTTGCCTGCAGAGCTCCGTTGATGAGAATGAGTTTATTAAATTGAAGCTCTGTCGCTGGCCACCTTGTCGATGGAACTCATTGGCCATTGGTCAACCATACTTGCCAGTGCAGCTTTGTCATGATTGGCTGTCTTCACTTGTCAGTTGTGCTTTCTGCCAATGCAACAAAGACCAGAGACAGACAGGTTTAGTATTGAATTAATAAAGCAGTCATTGCCTGGAGGATCTCAGCTGAGTTGGACGTGGGAGACAGGAGACAGGAGACAGTTGACAGGAAAGGCATCACATCCTGTTGGTTTGCCAGCCTTAAAGGGAGGCCCAGTCTTTTTGTCTCCCATCAGCTGATGCAGTGAGAGCATCTCTGGGTTTTCTTGAAGGAGCTTTTATCAGTTCTGATGAAGGGGTTTTCTTTGACACTATGTATGTTTGGAGATCAAACAGCCACACTGTTGCTGTGCTTGCTATAAAAGTTTAAAATGTGTGCCAGGCCTTAATATTTCATGAGGAGTTATTTCAGTGCACTGCAGTACATCTCAGGAAGCAGCTGGTACTGCAGTGTTGCAGCACAGACTAATCCTGTCGTACGCTGCCTGCCTGCCTGCCTGCTTTACCTGCTGCTTCAGCCAACCTTATCCAATGACATCATCAATAGTATTGCAAATTGTGGTTAAAAATGTAAAACCAGGTGGAAGTTGGAGACCAGGATAGGCTTGTTCTGTTTCCACCAGAGTTATTAAGATCAATCATTTCCAGTCTATTAAATGATGACTGCTGTGCGGGTTGTTTTCGCAGTCTGGAAGTAAGTGGATAGATGGAGCAGTGGATGATCATGTGGAACAGCGGAGTGCAGTCCTGGCAATTCTTCCTATAACTTGTTGCCAATATATATATTTTTAACCTGTATTGGTGTCTAGAGATTTTCAAGCCATTCCTAAAAGTTGATATTAGTTTTTTTTTTTTTTTTTGTAGGTAAAAGATTACAAAATAAATCACAGCTATAGAGATACTGGGCTAAATTCTCTAATCTATTTGCTCCAGTTCGTCATTTGCATAATTCTTTACAAAAAGGAACTTTATTGGGAGAAACGCACCCAATAAAGTTGCCACACCAAAAATAAACAACTTAGACTTTTAATTCAGGGGCTTGAATGAAGTATTACGTTGTTTCTTCTTCGTTTTAGATGTTTCATTGGTGTTTTCTATCCATTCAGAATTGTTTTTTTGCTAATGAAGTAAATGGCTGTGAGAATTGAGCCCACTGTGTTAGTTTGAAAAGCAAACAGTGCTTTGGGATGCTTAACAGAGAAATCGTCAGCGAATGTAACTACATTATTTGAATACTTCTGTATAACAGCATGAAAGGTACTCTATTAATATGTATGGTTTTGTATAGTATTGTATCCCGGACAGGGTTTCCTGTCAAAAATGAGTTCTCATTGGAAGTATCTCTTTGTAATTGAAATACAGACAAACAGTCCAATGGGAGTCAATACATACGCCTATTTGTACCGCACACACTGTAACATGATATACCTTTTAATACTTCTATAACCCAACAGGCTTTGCAATCTGAAACACCTGGAGCAACGCACTAGAACAAGTTGACATTGTTTCTTTGGTATACAAACTTCCCAGGGGATCAACAGTGTAAGTTTCAGGGTAAATACAAAAGCACACAGAAAGAAAAGGAAGGCTGAGATTGCCTCTGATGGGGTGTCTATTTCTGTGAAATGTGAGCTCTGATATTCCAGTCACACAAACCCAGCCTGAGCTGTATCAGAGAGCAGGGATCCGGGGGCCTGGCCTGCGAGAGGACCGGTACTGCTCGACCAGCAGCACACCCTGCACTCGGTGCAATAAATAATTAGTGCCACAGGCAGGCTGCTATTGCAATTTATCCAGATTGCACAGATGGGTTGTCGTGTTTATTACATGCTCGAGTGGCATTGCGTAGCATTTAACTGGGTGCGCAGAGAGCCAGAAAGCCTTGAAGGAGCTGTGTAAGCTACACTGAAAGAGCAATTGGAGCTCTTTAAAAGAGGGAATTTACTGAGTGGTGGTGATACTGTATAAACAAAGCACAAAACGCAGCTTGAAAACCAAACGCTATAAGAGGACTGCTTTTAATGATGTTTTTATACTGTATATTATTATTATTATTATAATTTAGCAGACGCCTTTATCCAAGGCGACTTACAGAGACTAGGGTGTGTGAACTATGCATCAGCTGCAGAGTCACTTACAACTACGTCTCACCCGAAAGACGGAGCACAAGGAGGTTAAGTGACTTGCTCAGGGTCACACAATGAGTCAGTGGCTGAGGTGGGATTTGAACTGGGGACCTCCTGGTTACAAGCCCTTTTCTTTAACCACACAGCCTCACAGATTATATAATATAATCTGCTGCTGATAGTGATACCATAGCAATGATATCAAGATCTGCTGCTGTTTAGATGATTAAAATAGACCCTTTTGTGCTGTAGCTGAATCTGCAACTTCTGACAACAATTTTTACATTTATTGCTTTGCCCGCAACTTTAATAGAGACGCCAATAATGTGATGTTTCTGCTGGCAGAACGTGTGAAAGGAAACGGTACAGCAGCAAGGGCTGGACTGGGATTTAATCCCAAGTCTTCTAGTTTCCATTCCCAGTTCAGTCCATTACTGTCCCCTTTCATCTGACTTCTTCTGTCAACACCCTGTCAGATACATTAAACTGGAGGTGTGTTAAGGGGCTCTCTGCATTATAAATATCTTATCAGACATGTACAGTGTAGACACTACCAGACCCAATCATGGGTCTGGGATCGAAACGTCCTGTGTGCAGGAAAGCTCAGGGAGAGAGGATCTGTACTGGGTGCAGGGAGGCGTGTGTTCAAATCACCTTGCCACTATACAGTTGAACATACAAGTGGATTGCAGTACACTGTGTGAAAAAGCATAGCAAAAGCATGATAAGACACAGGCCAGCATAATAAGTCTCAGAGGAAAACACAGCAGTGCATCATATAAGCCACACCTGTGGGCGCAGTAAACCCTTCTGAAGAGCGTTGTTTTAAAACAAAGGCGATGTAAATCAGATTCTTAGCATACAACTCCATGCAACAGCAGACTTTGAGTTAAAAAATGTAGTTTCATTATTCTCCCGATAATACTTCTAGTGACTTAAGTCGCAGAACAGCTGTATGAAAAAGGTTAAAAATCCAAACTGGTGTGTTTTTTTTGTTTGTTTAAATAGGTTTGTAAACATGGTGTGCTTTATTTGCATTTCTGAAGGGGAAATCAGTATAAACAAGAAACCCTGTTTTCACATAGCCTGCCCCTTTAACTGATGAAGCGCCTTACTTGTGGGCATTTATTATTACAATTAAAAGCCTGCTGTTCATCTGGCTGCGAGTGGGTCGTTTAGCACTTCATTTAACAGAGCAGCTTCAGTCTCTTTGCTGTGAACTGACCCATGCGAGCTGGTATGAGGGGGAATGGTGCTGGCTCAGTCTTCAGTATGTGTGCACAGATGGACCCTGAGCTGTGCAGATTGCCCTAATGGATGCAACTTTATTCTTGAAAACTGGGGGGGAAGAAAATGGATGGATTCCAGTGTGATCCAGTTGTGGGGACATTTACAGTAAAATAAAGAGTTACAACTTTGCACCTGATCTTATATGCACTCTAGCATTGTAATACAATCCTCTTGCTATGTTGATTCATCTTCCACACAGTCATGAACTAACCTGAATAATGTTGGTTCATTAATGTATTAAAAGACGTCACTGGGATCAAAATAGAAGAAGTTTATAAATGGCTATAAAATGGCTTTTCAGTCTTTCTTCTCATGATTCAGAAACAGCTCATTACTCCCGCTAAATCATTTTGCATACATAGTTTGTTCAGTCTTTTTAAAAGGAGCAAAAGCCTGTTTCTCCGGAGTGGGGATGCTTGAGGCCAGACGCTGCTGGACTTGTCGAGTGACCTTGAAGGTCAGGTCACTTGTGGCAGCTGGGGGTCACTTTACATGCCCTACTTTCAGACCAGTGTCGGGGCTTGCTGTGCATACACCATCACCCCCCTGACAGTGTCCTGTACGGACTCCATTTTAAGATGGGTTTATACAAGGCACAATACAGATATTTGTGGCTTACATGTAACACACATTGATTTTCCATGCAGAGATTGGGTGACAGCTGGGAGTGGAGATTGCTGTCTCTCTCATCTCGGTCCATTTTCTCTGGCCTCCCCTGACTCTCCTCTACCCCTCATTCTGCATGGTTGGAGATCAGAAGAAGACTCTCCAGATTTAAAAGTGCCATGCTCCCAGAGTGTTCTAGCGAAGGGTTTTCTACCAGGTAAAAAGCTGCATCCCTAGTTTATTTGATGCAGAATACAAACACATGTGCACCCCCTTTTGCGATATAACTATAAGACCCTGTTTTCTTTGTTAATTAAACATTTCAGAGCAAATGAAGCACCTTAAGTAGCTTGGTAATGTGCAGGTCATTTATTATTCACTTTGCTCTTTCTTCTTAAAGAGGCCCAATGGGGACCTATAGATACAAAGATACGAAGTCTTGGCACCCTGTTGAGGGAGTGTTACTGTAGTGTTAGACTATATTACATTCTCAATTCAGTAAGACTGGAGTCTGTATGGACACAATTCCATCTCGTTTCCAAGATCAAACTGGGGCTGCAGTCCAATCTGCAGCAAAAGTCAAAAATCACCTGTATGCATCACTATTTTGTATAATTGCAATTTATAAATGAATTCACCAATTACCAATATTACCCTCTCAGTATGATATAATAAACAGCCTTCATCATCAAGACTGCATATATCTTTTCTGCATTCCAAATTTATAACCTGCTTCTCGCATCCTGTGCATCGGACCCGCATTGGGTAACTTTCAAAGCAAACAGGAGCTGACAGAGTCCCAGCTGAAATCAATTTGATCTCGATCTGCTGCTAGTGGAAATGAACCAGCCTGCTTTCTATTCCCTCTTCAAGTCGATCTCAGTGACAGCTGGAAATGTGGTTTATTTTTCATTCAACGTCAGCTTTAACACTTTGATCCCCGGTGCCTGACAAACCTGAAACATAATGGTTTGTCTGGCATAGGAACCCAGCAATGGGTCTACCTGGGGTTTTCTTCAGGTTAGAATGGAATTAGAACAAAGTATTCCTCATTTCACTCTGTATTGGGGGTTGACCACACCTGGCCCCATTATCATTCATGCATTATTTCTGAGCAACGTCAGACTGTGTCTGTTTGCTGCAACCCTTGTACAAAATTGCAATTGCAAACACTGCTGGGATTATGAGTACCCGAGGGATGGTGTTCAGGCAGATCTGTTCTGTGTGAAATGAAAAGTCCCAGCGCGTTTGATTGCCATTGATATCCCCCTAGAGCTCCATTGGCTCCCCTATCTGAGGTTTATTAGAAAACAAGCCCCCTGCTCAGCCATTTATTTACCCAAACCGCCAATGGTAACGTACTATTAGAAAGGATAGCTTCCACTTTCTATATCCCTGCCTTTATTGTGAAACAGCTTCTAGTGTGTCACGGATTATTACCTCTGAATAAGGGCTGAAGCAATAACACAAAGCGCCTTGGAGTATTCTGTTCTGATAAGAAAATGGAATGCAAACCGCGAGGAACATCGGACTCAAAACGGGTCCCTTTCAAGCAGCACAATCAAGCACACACAGGCCGATGAAGGCCATACAAAAGAACTATTGCCCAGTGGGTGTAGAACACTGGAATGATTCTGAATAATTCAAAAAGAATTACGTTCGCCATTTGTTTAGTAACAGTGAAAATGCTTTACGGCTTAAGTATCGTTTCCATCAATGCATTTCATTGTATTCATTAGAAAGCTGTTTTGTTTTTTGTTTCAGGCTCATGCATTGTACAAGCTGTGTGTGAGGTTTTTTTTTACACTGAACTGTAATGTCCCTTGGTATTGCAATACTTGCTGTCAGCAACAAACTACGCATGATGTGCAATTAAAGACACACAGCACAGGTGACCTGCACCTGCAGTTGTGCTGTTAACAGCAATCCAAAGGTTGGTCATTTTTGCATCTCTGCTTTTACAGTTTATGTTACAAAACCAGAAGAACAAAACAGGTTCATTGAGCTGTTTTTACAAGTGCTGTAGCGACTCGCTAACATTGTGACACAATTCGAAATGCAAAGGTCTTTCCTGAGAGGCATAAAAAGAGCAGCCCAGTGCTACAGTACCAGACTGGTGAATCAGCAGTAAAAGGGGATCAGGGAAGACCTTATAAAATGCATCTTAGATTTTAGAAGACAGCCACAATGAACCGCAGATAGGATACATTCGGAGCAGAGCTGGATTGCAGCTCAGCACTAATCTTCCTGCTGCAGCAGCACGGGAGCAGGTGTCTGACGCAGGCGGTTTCCACATTTGCCAACGTAAGGATTCTGAAAATTGATGATCCAAAGTTAAATATTACATCCCGATGTAATGCATGCTGCATTCAAATCTACAGTGCATGGATATTTGTGAGAAAGAAAAAAGAAAAATGTTTTGCTAAGCTTTTGCTGCAGTGCAGCCAAATAATACTCCTGTGTTCTTTTAAAATATCTCTGGCTATTTAAGGTTCTAAGGTGGCCTATTAGTTTGCAATGTAGAACTGTGAGGTGTATCGGGAGTTAATAACACTGTGTTCATAGCATCACCAGCATGTCTTGAACGCATCATTGTATTGACAAGCTAAGGTTTTACTGAAGTGCCCTAAAGGGTACAGAATATAGAGGTAACAAAGCGTGCGCAGAGAGGGGCAGGGACTGGAGAGGGACAGCACAGCTCAGACGTTCGCGTGCGTGCGTGTGTGTGTGTGTGTGTGTGTGTGTGTGTGTGTGTGTGTGTGTGTGTGTGTGCATGTGTGTGTGCATGTGTGTGTGTACTTAGGTGACATACTTCTTAAAAGTGTATTCCACCGAACAAAACAGTGAGATTCACTGACGCAATCTTCAATCTGCATTTAAATTGTATATTGTGAGCCCCAGTGGGGGTGTGTCATCGTGACAGTGTGGGAGTGATTCGTTTTCCATTTTCAAACAGCCCCCTCCCCCCATTTGTGCTTTGCTGAAGTTCTCCCGAGACACACTCTTCCCTTCTCTCAAACACGACTCTCAGATTGCTGATTGCTTAGTTATTATCGGATAACCCTTCATTCATTCCACCTTGTTCCTTACTTGTGTATCACTGCACTCGTACATCAACCACGGGAGCTGTTCTGTTCTAGGACTGGAAAGCAACACAGCGCTCGAGTAGCATTGGAAAATGCGCACGGCGTGAATTGTCATTCCTACAGATTGTCTGTAGCAAACGCAGCGGATAGTGTGCGCTGCTGTTTGGGATTAAGTTGTGCTGCATTTCTGCAGAAAAACAATCAAATAAGCAGAAAACAGCACTAGGACGTCTGCAGCACCCCTGAACTCACATTCTTATACCTGAACCGGGTGCAGAGCCACATCCATGTCATTAGAATGTATTTGTGATTTTTTTTCTTAAGCTATTCCAGGGACAGTTCAATCTTGGGCTGCACGATCATTTTGTTTACACTGATTCTATTTCCAGCATCTACAGTACCTGTATCCTTATGGAAAATGTCTACTTTATGTAGAAAATCTTAATTTGAAGCCAAGGTTGCTCAACATTAAAAGACAAGTTTGAGACCGGGACGGTAGCATTGCAGCAGATGCTGTTTGTTTAGCGGTGGCACTGTTTGGAGAAACAGTTCTGGTAAATTAAGCTTCTCAGTTGTTGCTTTATGACCCACGTACAGCAGGCAATGGGATTTATCACTAGTGCAAAATTCTGAAAGGATTCATAAATGTAGGAGAACTCACCAAGCAGTGCAGATTCCAGAGTCCTGGAAAAAGAGAACGTGTAAAGAATCTGAAGTTAAACTGACACAGAGACATCCATGTCAAATACATGACACCATTGTTACTGCAAGAACAATGCTGAACAATGGGCATTGCACTGCTGCGTAATACTCAGTGGAGTCCCAGCTGCTCATTCAGTGTGCCAGCATGTAGGTAATCATGAGGGTCATTTTGAACCCTTGGTTTATTATCAGCATATATCGTAGTGTCAGTTCCCCTTGTAAAGTAATGAGATGGAAATACATTGCTAATGCTAATGTAATACATTTCCACCTCCTGTTTTATTCTGTGTTCTGATTGATTGACAGGTGGGTTCTATTGCATTGCTATGCTGATGATACACAAATCTATTTTCAGACTAAACCAGATGTTTCTTTGGCTGTTTCTGTACTTAATAACTGTCTGACTGATATAAAAACATGGATGCAGCAAAATTCCTTGCAGTTAAACTGTAGCAAGACAGAGGTCATGTTATTGGATTCTTCACATCAGCATCATTACATTGGCTACCATTCAGAATAAACTACAAGATCTTGATGCTGACATTTAAGGCTTTGCATAAAACTCTGTATAACTATAAAGAGTGACTGCTGCAGCACTATTGTGTGCTCATGTGAAATAAAACAGAAATTCTCTGATGTCACTCGCTGCTCTGAAGTTCCTGCACCTTGACGAGTTTCTCTGGAAGAAGGGTATTGATTTTAGCAGGAATGTGCAGTCTGGGGTTAAAGACCTTCGCGTGCCACTGATAAACAATCATGCTAGAGTTCTGTGGCAGAGCTGTATGTGGCGTCTGGAAGCAGCGTAAAGCTCAAGAGAAATGAGACTGTGAGCAGGAGGAGGGAGGGAGGGAGGGAGGGAGGCAGCCTCTCGCTCGCCTCATTTCCCACAACTGATTGCAGGACAAAATGATAGGAAGCTTTACAGAGGCCTGGGTAAGTTCCTAACACTGTAGTTCATACAGTAGACAGCAGCTCTGAGTGTTTACAACAGCCAGAGGGAGCTGTTTCAAAGGTGTGCCTGTGGCTGTAATAAATGCAGGGACTGTGTAGTAAACCCTGTAGTCTGAGGGTACTGAAGCTCAGGCTGTGGGGTAAAAGAAACTGGAAGCCCAGGGCTACAAAGGGTTCAAATCACCTGTGAATCCTCCTGCACTGCTGACCTGAGCATTCTGCAGTGGACATGTGCGAATTTCAGTCTGTGCTGCCACAGTGTTTCTTCTGAATGAGGCTCCCAATGGGTAGAACCTGAGATCTATCTGTAACACATACTCTTTTCGAGCAGTGCAGGAAACAGTTTTTGTGATAAATGAAATGCAAATGAGCGATTACAAGCTCTGTATTGGTAGGGGTGGCAGGTGCAGGAGTCACAGTGAAGGGAGCTCTGATAGGTGCGCTGTGTCCTTCACTTTGCTGCGGCAGCATTTCCCCCTGGTGATTTATTAGTGTTCCTAAGTGTTGCTGACAATATAGCTGCACTCTGAATGAAGAGCAGGCTCTGAATTCAGGTGTCTAGACTGGACTCGCAGCGATAAGCAACGACTGGAAGGACACATTGTTGGTTGTTTCAGTCACCTAATAATAATAATAATAAAACACTTTCAGAATTCTAGTTGGGTACTCATCTCTTTTTTTCTGGGCAAATTTAACATACAGGCTTATTGTATGCTTTAAAAAAAAAAGCCCTAAATAAGCAGATTTCCAACACACATTGCTTTGCATCCATAATCTGCAAACTTCAGATGAGTTTATGTTCAGATTTCTTGCATTAAGGTTTTCATATGAACCAAAGTGAATCACATTCATTATCAATTGATGTTCTGTTCTTTTTTGGGGGCTTTTCTTACACTTTTAATCACATGTTGCTGAATCAGCCATAGAGCTCTGTGATAGTACTTGACCCCACAGTCTGGAAGGAGTCAGTCTGAAAGTAATTGTGCTTAAGGATAGAAACCTATTGCAATCCATCGAGCATTATGCCAGAGTTTTCAGCAATGGCTGTAAAGACTTCAGAACGAAAACAAACTAAAAGAATATTTACTTAGCTTCGATTCATTGCACAAACGACTCAGCAGAGGGTTCTGACTTGACTGATCCTGAGTTTGAATGCGGTCTGCGCTGGGAAGCATTCTGATCGACAGATCTCATCACACTCTCATCACAAGAAACACACTGCCTGAATGTGCTCCTGACATGGCGAAGGCTCTCTCTCATCACAAGAAACACACTGCCTGAATGTGCTCCTGACATGGTGAAGGCTCTCTCTCATCACAAGAAACACACTGCCTGAATGTGCTCCTGACATGGTGAAGGTTCGCTCCCACACATAACGGATTAGTCAGATTCGCTGGACACGACTCGCATCAGGCTTTTGAGTTAGTGAAAAATAAACAGGATGGCCGCAAGGGAAAACAGGAGCGTGGAGATTGGGCTTATTTATAGCCAGGGGTTTGCAGGGGGGAACAATACATTCTTTTTTGTGTCCAGTGCAAGCAGGCTTAACATGGAACACATGGATAATTCCAGCTTCCCTAAATTACTCTGAACGTTGTCCTGAACCTGACTGAAGGGGAGGGGGTTAGTAGCTTGAAATAAATTCAATGACAAACTTTCGACTCGACATTTCCCACGTCATCGAAGTAGCACAAACCAACTGCATCCCCTCAGTTCAAATGAGAGGTGGCGTGTTAATTGACTTTCCCAGTCTCTATAAACATGATTTAAATAACGTCATAGCTAATTAATTAAGACACACTTTATATAGTTTACAGACGCAGGCTCTTTACCTGCTGTGCAGCAACGGCAGTGTGTCTGTCTGGCTTGGAGGCATGTAAACTCTTCCTATCATCAACACTTCTGTTAATGAAAGGTGCTACAATGATGTTCTCTCACCTCACACTACAGGATACCCAAGGATCTCATCATACCAACATACAGGGGCAGGGTGGAACAGAAAAGCAGCCGCTGCATAACATTTCTGCATTAGTATTCTATAATGCAGACCTCGGTGTACATCCACTAATGCACAGTAAACCTAAATCAAGAGGCTGATCACATGGAACTCCATGATAAGCAGTGTACTGGGAGATTATTATATAGATGTGGCTATTTTAAGAAGATGTGCTTTCGAAAGGCTAAAGCAGCATGTACAAATCTTTTTTTGTATATCTCCTGGGCACCCCCACTAACATTTCTGATCAGCAGCTATGGAGAGTAGCAGCTGTACATGTTTGTTTTTTGCTGCCAATAAAAATAAAAAATGCATACAAAAAAATACAACACCAATCTGTTTCCTGGGAGAGTGTGTGCTTCATAGACTTTATGTTCTCGTTCATCTAATCCCAAATGATAACATGAAAACTCGATAACCACAATTGTGTATGCCAAGACATTTGAGATCTTTGAAATATATTGCGTGTTCGGTTACAAACTGATTCTTTCATTTCATTTCTTACAAAAATAAGGATTTTACATCCCAGCAGCAGCTAGAAATGATATATTAAGCACAAGACACACTGATTCTGTCAAGAATGAAATGCTGGTGAAAAAAAAAAACTAATAGTAGTTTTGCCTCAGAAAGTTGAGCCACCAAGATCAACACCGCAAACTACTTCCAAACATTCAAAACAAACAGGTATATTAATGAGTTAAATGCATTGACAGAATAGAATGTTTTACATGCAATGTTTTAATACACACACACACACACACACAGGCCACGGGTGTAGTGTACCCCAACTATCGGGATCAACCCTGGAGGACATAAGCACCCCATTTTCTGAACATCCGTCTGACCTTTTTTACATTAAAATAAAAGTGTGGTTCTATATGACCACAAATCACAGATCTTAGTTTTTACACTATTTCCTGTATTTCCCAGCTTGTTTAATATCTAACAAGACTCGTACAAAGAGGCTGAAAGCGAGCAAGCGGAGTGGTTTCCTGTTTTCACTGCAGGACTAGAGACAGCTGAAGGCAAGGGGTGTGTGTGTGTGTGTGTGTGTGTGTGTGTGGATATTACTGTTCATCTGAAAATTGCTATTAAGTGCTACAGAAACCTCATCTGCTACTCTCGCCCTAAAACATACAGCAGCCAGTCTTCACACCAGGCATTTTTGCTGCATATTTCATGTAACGTTGCTGTTCTGTGGAGCTTTAAAACCCTTGTGTACGGTTCGGTGGCGCAAATTGAAGCCCTCTGTTATCAGCAGCCCCTGTAATTATACATTTATGCAAACTAAGAACCATGATCTGCATCAGACAGTTAATCCACGCTGATGCTCTCGCGACTCCATCCCTCTCGCGAGCCGAGTGCCGAGAGCCTGAAAACAAGTGAATAGGAGAGATTGAGCCGACAGGGAGGTTGAGTGGAGTTTACATCGGCTGTGTTTTGAGAGCAGTGATGCTTTTCATTTAGTGCACACTGCAGTCAAATGAAGGTGTGCTGTCTGTAAACCAGGGGTTCCAAAAGTTTCCTGGGCCAAAGAATTATGAAAATGAATATAGTCCTGTTAATAATCTTGGACTGCAAAGAGGTTTTTTTCTTTTTCTTTTTTTATATATCGCCTACATGCAGTAGATGATTTGGGCTGTACTCAGATCAATGTCAGATAATCAGCTTGTTAGGTAGTAGAAGGAAAGAAAAATGAATTTTGGAACCTTGTACAGCCATCATCCGTCGCCAGGACTGGAAGAGAACTGCAGCAAAAACTAATAAAGACATTTCTGATGTGCATCTGCAGGTCACGATGGTCCTGTCCCGCTGGGTACGGAAGGGATTCGTCGAGTTGAGAAATCCAGATATTGCACTAAGGCGAGAGTGGAGTGTTTTTTTATTTTGGACTGTGCAGGTGTGTAGATTGACAGCACTCCAGGTTAAATTGGTTATTCTGAATCTACCCTCCCAAACACAGCAGGCAGAAATGAAGAGTAGTTTTTTTTTCTTTTATTGCACAGCTGTCATGGTAGAGCATCAGATCTAGAGAAACAGCACAGCTGACATTCAGTTATCCCCAGCCTCTTCTGTACAGTCTGCTGCTTCTCTGGAAGATCTGGCCCTGCTTTGCTGGCTGAGAGATCTCAGGGGTGAGTCAGTTAGCCTGACCACAGTTGCACTGATGTTCCTGTCGAGTACAGTAAGGCAGAAACCCAGGCACCCAGACAGGATCCAGCTCAATCCCGTTTCGCTCATGGGGTTGCATTCAAGCCTTTTGTCCAGGCCAAAATGAATCCGGGACACCAGGTGCATTTTTCCTTCCCCGGGCAATATATGTCACATTTTTAATGATGCAGAAGGGCAAGAAGAAGCAAACAAACCCACATCAACATAAATCAAGTTTGAAAACACACATGGTAAAGTAGATCTAGCATATGGCTCCAGTATTTACCTGTTCCTGAAAAGTAAGGCCCACAATCCCTTGTCGTTTTTTCTGAAGCATTAATTCCACTCAGTCAAACTCATTAGTCTACCCAGAACTCTGTTGTAGCTCTGAAATCCCCTCAGCATTTCCAGAGCCAAATTGTAAACGTGGTTCCAACAACAGAAGGCAATCTGGAGATGAAGCACAGTTTTAAAGCGGTGTTGTGTTATCAGAGTCCTGTTGAAAGCATGCAGGGATAGTGAAGCTGTAATGTCATACACCTACAGGCTGATCAGACCCTGCGGAATGTGACTGGATCACCCTCCCAAGCTTACACTTGCAGGAGTTTCTGTTAAAGCCTGCTGTTACCCGGGGCATTGACATTGTCGGGTTAGTCTGTTATTAAATATATTACCTAGAAATCACTGTCGAGGATGTTACAGCAATTGGAGAATTGCCTGTTTTCATAAATATACTACATGTACACCCTGACTAGATTCCATGCTTACTCTACGGTGCACGGTCTTCCTTTTTGTCTAGTTAGGTGGACTTTATCAGTTTTACTGTATATCTGTCATACACACATTTTTGTAATAAGTGTGCACATGTGAAAGACACCTATAAACTGTAAAAGGACCATGGAAACCTCTCCAAACTCTTAAAGAAAGAACAAAAAAAATACATTTTTTCACAATACAATTGAATTTTCTTTCTGCATAAAAATAATTTATTAATGAAAAAAGTCCATCAATGTTGCAATACTCGAGCTGCATGTAATATAAATAAAAGTTGAATAAAAATGCCACTTCCATATTGATATGAGAAAAGCTATCTGGTGTAAAGGCAATAAAGCAGAGTGTAATTGAGCCTTCAGCTTGGGGTTCTGTATTTATTTACTTCTTATTTCATTGCAGTGTTTATTCAGGGTGTTCCTGAGGGGCTGCAGCTCCTTCACTGTGTGCCCGACTGACAGCTGCAGCAGGAAAGTTCATCTCAGTGCTTTAAGAAAGCAAGCCCTGGAAGCAAGCTCTCTGTTCAGCCACAGAGCAGAGTCACTTTACACACCTCACTGGGGTGAGAGCACTGCAAAGTGCCGTAAAGCAAAGCAGGCAAACTCAAAGTGGTAAAAGACTTGGCCAATGCCAGCTTTATGTTGGGGAAGCTTGAATCCTTTTCCTTTCTGGTTCTGGCACCTGCAATGCCTCAGATAGCCATCACTGGAGCGAGCTGCCACTTACGAGTGCGAGGGGTAATTCAGCCATGCAGTCCTTCAGCTTTCTGATAGACAGTGCTCAAAGCAGCCTGGTAGCCCACTGACACTCATTACATACAGTCCCCTGGTAGTCACCAGAAAGAAATGATCACTGCTGCTTCTGGACAATCCACTGAGCCAATTTAAACAATGTATGGGAATAAATATTTTATAAAGGGGACCATATATTGTGTAGCTCTTATAGTGGTGCTTCCCCTTTTTACTAGCCACAGGAGTAGTATTGCAATCCACGTGTGACCCTTAATAGTAAAATTAACCTTTGAAACAACAAAAGAATAGAAAAGCAGAGATAGTCTGTATGAGTCATGAAACAGTGTGGCCTGGGCCTGACAGTACTGGCTATGTTCTGTTAAAAAGATACATGACTTAATTGTGGTCAAGAAAAAGGCACCCCATGGTATATATGTGAAGAATTCAAAGAATTATTAAGACGTTAGCCTCGATGGTTGAATAATGCCTAAGCTATTTGCTGTCATTATTTTACAGAAAAGCAATAATGTTCTTCATGCCTTTCCTTATAAAATGTTAATTCTTCCACCTTTAATAAAACCCCCACTTTTACACTTGATATGAAAAGTTTCATCCACGCACATAGAAGTTACTTTCCGAAATGTATTCAAACTTCACTAGCTGCATACAAATACATCAAACCATTAGGACTGAGAACAATACACAAGCACATGCAGAAAAAGCCAGAGATTAGAATTGCATTTCCTGCCAGCCCAAGATTTTTTGATGATCCAGCTGCTTTGTTTTAGGATAGAGTCCTAGGCTAGCCAATAGTCTGAGATTAACTTGACTATACCATTAAATAAAATGTAAGGTAATTACTGAGTAAACATGGGAGAGATAATAAGAGATAATTAAGCAGTAATCTACTAATCAGTGCTGCGAAACATGGGGAATGAGTAAAGAAAAGGCTGTGGTACAGCACTTGAAAAGATGTCCTTTAAGATATGTTTCTAAATGCAAGAAGGAGCAGCATTGTGTACAGCTGGGCAGTGGCACTGCAGTGGAGTGATGAGGAGAGAGGTACAGAAAGCAGGCCTTCTAAAAAAACACACACACAGTGCCTCCAGCAGCTGCTGTCAGTGGATGACTAATGTCTGGTTGACAAAGTGGTTGGCAGTATGGGTCAGGTTTGGGCACATCGGTTGCTCAGATGTACCCTCTCTGGATCCACGGGCATGTTAAAGCACGTATGCACACACACACACACACACACACACACACACACACACACACACACACACACACACACACACACACACACACACACACACACACACACACACACACACACACACACTTTTCACCAGACAACAAACTAAACATACAGTAATGACAGCTACACAGGGAGGGCATTCAGGTTTTAAATGGAGGCATTTTGTCTGACAATATCCATACAGCAATGAATCAGTCTCTACTAAACATGGTAAACCAAGACCTCGCTAAAGTGAAATTTAAAAGAGCATGTTTTTTTTTTTTAAGGCAGCGGGCTGTCATAGTAAATGTAGTATCATGCTGTCTGCTGAATAAGGTAACTGAGTGTTCCTCGTGGAACGTGGTAAATGATATTCACAAATGAACACTTTGGGTGTGCAATTAAACAGCAAGTTGTGACAATCTGCTGAATCCTGTGAAATTGGTCCTCAAATTACTACAGCAAAATAAAAAATGAAAACCACGGAATGATTTTCAAAGTCTTGCAATAAGGACTGGAATGCACTATTTGGTGTTCAGCCAGTGCCTTGCATTATCATACCCTCTTGGAACAAAGACTATCTTTTTTTTCCAAAAAGAACGCTTTTGTGCTTTGAAAACTAGCTAGCCATGAAGTTAAATATCCCAGCATGCTCCAGGGCTCATTGGCCTAATGGTGTTGAGGGTGCTTGTTTCTATCGCGCCCGCTTACAGCTTGAAACGTCAATTATTTAACAGCGGGTCATTGAGTCCCGGATGGGGCAGTGCGATCATATGGTTCTGAATTGGATCCAATTAAAAGGCCAGCAACTGCAGTTTTCTGATTGTCTAGAACTGTTCTGATTCTACTGAATAAGTGCCATGTGACATGCGCTTGGGCCTCTGAGCATGTCTGCAGTGATCTGTTTGCATGCTTCCATCAGTCAATACAAGAGGATTATGAAAAAGACCTTTCCTCTACTTTTGTACGTTGCCTTGTGAACTCCAAAAGGAAGTATTTTATTTCTATTCCAATAACATATTTATCTATTTACCTACGTCTTCATTTTGTTTTGATAACTTTACTGTACATTTACTAAGCAGAGACATTTTATTTTCCCGGTTTTGTTGGGAAGTTTGGGTGATGCATGTCCATCTTTCTTGGGAACTAAATTTAGAAAGATTTAATGAAAAAAACAAAAAACAAAACAACAACGACCATAGCATCTGTTTCCAGTTACATAACAGAACAGAGTAGGCTTTGTAGGCTGTCAGAAGTGACTGTGCTGTATGTTGTTAACCCTTTCAGATCCCTTTCCTGTCATAGCAGTGTCTGACTTTCTGATGTGCGGAGCAAAGTGTACGAGAAAGAAAGAAGACCCTTTTTTATAAACTGATCTTAAGCCCAATTTCTTGTGCTGCTGTTGTGTCGCCTCTTTGAATCTGGTGACACACAACCCCCATACAGGCGTTGTATAAGACGGAGAGAACGGATCTTATTCAGTAAAAGGGTAAGGCACAATTCCAGTCAGCGCCATCGAGCGATCTCACGCTTTGATCAAGTTTGGCTGGAAATACACAGCTGTACACTAGATGGTGTTGGCGCTTACTAATATAAACACAATTTCCTCCTAAAGCTACAAGCTCCCAGTGAACGCCACTTATACCAAAGTGGTAAAAGAAGAGATTATCTCCTCTAGAAAGTCACTTTAAGTCCTGCTGAGATGCACCAGATGAGTCTCACAATATGCCTTGAAACTAATGTCATTTATTATGCTGGCACATGTTATGCATTCTGGAACCCAACATTGTACAGGCATCAATCAGATGGCATAACCCATAGACAGAACTGCTGTGAAAGCGCAGGGCTTGTTTATTAACATTCAGAGGAATATGTGAAAACAACAAAAGAGTAGCAACGTAGAAGACGAAACGCATGAAAATAAATGATGGAAATAAATAAATATGGAAATAAATAAATAAATAACGGCGCACAGAGCCAAGTGTTTGTAACTTCTTTAGAAAGTGTCCTTTAAGGCTAGCCAGAGTCAATGACATTCTTCTGTCCTTGGTGTCTATAGTGCTGTGGTACCTAAAATCTCCATGGCAACAGACTTCGTTCATCCCCAGATGGTCTAGCCGGCCCCCCACTCTTAACTCTTTCAGAACAAACATGCTTTCTGCTATTTATTAATATCTACTGTTTTGAAGTTACAGAACAGGTTTCTGTACAAGGTGGCCAGCTAACACAGACCTGTTTGGCTGTGTTATGTTTTGTTGAATGATCAATTTGGTCTGAGGGCCCCAGTGCTGTTTTTCCTAAAGGCACACATTTTCAGATACTCCGTGAAAGTCCTAAACCTCTCCATTCCTGTGGGCCTTGTCACGGCCTTGCCTCCTCTCAGCTCCTGTTGAGCTACCCCAGAAGAGTTTCCCTCTTTTCTGGGCTGTGAATGTTTGTGATGTCATGTCAGCCCACCACCCTTATCTGCTATGTGCCTAGCTAACGTTTGATTTGCATTAACGCATGCTTCCATTCCCAGTTGACTTGAGTTCAATTGCTGCCTTTGTCTAGTCAACAATAAACCTGACAACTGAGAAGGTGTGCTGCTGAAAACAGCATTTTTGGTACATCATTAACTGATGGATCCTCTTACAGAAATACCTCCTCGAAGCTCCTTCCTCAGCTGAACCTGTTCCTTCTAGATTCTAATTCAGCCTTTCCCAGGGGTCCTCTGGCTGAAAACTCAAGTTTGGAATTGAAATGATTGTAACAGATTACTGCAGACATGTGTGTTGTGAGCATGATTCTCAAGAAACAGGAGAAGGATTAATTGCTCTTGTAATTGAATCCGCCTCAAACAGAAAGCCGTAAGTGATTTAAACAACAGAGATGCTGGGGAAGATGTAGAGAGAGGGTGACTCACTTCCACGAAGAACCAAAGTAATAATAATCTCAGCAGCCAGCTGGTATCTAAGGAAAGCTGAGAGAAGAAGCTTGATGGCATGTGATGCATCTATCGTCCTGTTGGAGAACGATGTACTGAAGTGCTAACCTAATTTAACTGCATACACATCCACACACATTTCCTTGTGTGTCACTGGATTTTACCTTCATCGTGAACTTTATTCTTCCCCCAAGGACTCAGGTCACATCTTCTTTCACTGCTGTAAATGAATGGATTTGATGTTTTCAGCAGGTCTATTTCTTCCCATTAGGTTACAAGTACCGAGAATGCTGTAAGGCTGTATTTCAGCTGTAGATTTTACAAAATCTCGCAAAAACAGCTCCAGGTTTACTCATGTAGTTTGTGATGCCATCAGGGCTTGACTGAATACAGCCTTGCAGTCATCTGATATCTTAATCTACGCACCTACAGATAATTATGCTGGTTCGCTTGCAGCGTTTATCAGATTGCAATGGGCTATATGCATCTTGCAAAACCATTGTAGCGTGCACAGTAATCACAGTGGTTTTCAGGCTAATCTGCACTTCAGAAAGCTTAACTGCCCCCAACGAGACCATTATGCAGTGATAACATCTCTCAGTCTTCAGGTAATGCAGGGTCATTTTTTAACTTTTTCTGTGTTCACATGCATGGATTTCAATAAGAATTGTCAAGGTTGTGAAGTAAAACTGACAAGTAGCACCTTAATCGTAACACTGAGAAAAGCTTCAGTCAGAACGCAGCTGCTTGGCGTAACATGGGAGTAAATAGGTTGTCTTTCCATTGAACTTATAATTCCACATAATTATGTAGGTCACTGTGCAGTTACTATGCACGTGGATGTGCTGATAAAGTGGTGTTCATGATCCCCTAGGACTGAAGCATCAGATGGAAGTGTTTATTCATAAAAGATCTTTCATTAGAAAAGACCACCATAACATTGTAAAGCTCCTGCTGTATGATGGGCAATGTGTTCTTGTTAATTTCACCAGCCCCATCCATCTGTATGCATCTTTATCCTACTTTCTTTCGCTCTCGCTCGGGGGAAGGTTACGTTGTAAAACGACTGTGCTGCTGATAAGGTCTGCATTTTAATCACTGTCACTTGGCTGGCTGAATGGTAACTCCCTGTAGCATACATTCTACTCATTGCATAATTCAAGTGGAGTCTCATTTCTTCTGTTCTTGTTTATTTCACCTATCTCTTGTGTTCTTCATTGAAACAGAGTGGAACCTGAGAATTGTGCAACAGGTTCCAGAGGCTTTGCAACATAACGTGAAAACCAATCAGCTGCAGTCAGCTGTGTCTGGCTGAGCATGCAAGGTTGACGTCTGTCAGTCGCATACGATCCAGCACAGCCCTCCAATCAGGACCTACGGGGCTCATGTTTAACAGCGAATCAGAACGGGACTAGGTCACGACAGGCCTTTTTTGATTCGCTAAGTTCAAGTTAAGCATGAGCCCCCAACTGTAGATTCATAATGTTGTAGTTTTAATGTAGCTGATCAGATCCAAATAGAAAAGTAAAAAGGAGCAGAGTAATATACTGCTTATTACCCCAAATGAATCTCTCTATTTGAGGGTACGTTGTTATCAACCCACCCATCCTGTGCAGTGCATGCAGGTTGTAAAGTGTCATGTTGTTTGCAATTTCCAGCGTTAAGTAAAAATAAAGATCAGATCTAAATAAAACTCCACTGTTTATTAAAGTATTACCAAACCTCTCATTTTACCTGCTTTAAGACAGACACCCACTTAAGAGACTCACAGACGCTGATTTAGATGATGGCAGCTTTTAGATGCTTCACCAATTGGATCAATTGAATCAACCCCAACGAGCAGGTTTATATGATTTATGAAAAAAAAAACCCTACAAGTGTGCTCTTCTGATGCTCAGCTGTGCCCCTGAGAGGGGGTTATACTTGATTAGAAGTGCATTTGCCAATTAAGGATTTAACAGCCAAGCTTATCGGAAGCGAAAGCATCATTTTAAAATTATTAACTTTGACAGTTTTTACATCATGGCCCTAATAGGTTTGCACGGGCCCCATAATGTGTTACTTTTCTCTCTCTCTGCAGTAGGCTTGACTCGATATACAGGGCTGAAGCTCTTTTGACAGGGTCATTCGCTGTTGTCTTTCCACCAGATTTTTATCAACTTGTCACTCCAGCAAAGTACCACAGGGGCCTGAGTTTTCAAACCTTCAGGTATTGAAAGGGACCTTCTCGCTTGACTGGAGCCTTCACTCTCAACTGATCTGTCACTACGAACTAAATCATCAGCTATTAGGCACAGGCAAGGACATATGCAAGGGTACTTAGGAAACGATGAGCGTTCAAGAAGAAGTGAAATGCACTGGGGCCACCGCACCCCCCCCCCACAGAGTTACCCTGGGTAACCGAGCGGCAGAGCTCTTGAGACCCTTCTGCTAACCCTCCCTTTTTTATTGAATGTTTTGAGTCAGCACTCTTCCTGTAGGCTGTAGAGAGTAGGCAGGGGTGCTGTGTCGGCACAAGAGAGGAAAAGGATAGCTTCATACAGTGAATCTGCCAGTATCTGCAAGTAACAGTAGTCTGTTAAGGCTATGTACCTGTGCACAGGTGTGAAGAGTGGTGCCGGCTGGAAAGTGCAGAGAAAGGGCAGTGCCTTCAGGTGGAAATGGAAATGTCACTGGATTCAGAAGGAGGAAGCAATACCTTGCTTCATCATCTTCAAATAAAACAAAGTGAACTCAATATCTCTAGTGGTATTCGTAATGTAGCATGCATGGAGCTCAGTTTCAGGGTGACATGTACCACTTGCACTATTTAGCATTTTGTAATACCAAGCAACCCACTAAAGTTAAGATTTATGTATGTAGCACCGTGATACTGTGTGCATCATCTTCACGAGAATCCCTTACACTGATCATAATCAACATGATCGCCCTTGAGACTGCAGTGCCCATGAGTAAGCAGTGAGATTACTGACTGCTCCATTGTCATTCTGGTGAGGCTGCTGCTCCACGCCTCGGTGACGCACGAGGCACTGTGATTTCACAGCGGGTTCAGCTGCAGGGACTGACACGCGAGGTGGCTGCTCTGTTCTGCAGCAACACAAGCAATGCTTGTCTTGTTTGTTGTTCAATGTGAACCTCGTTCCTTCACTGTCTGCTACCACAGGTAATTCAATTTCAGGAACCCTGTGTTCCAGAATAGCTGCATTCATCTTTCAAGCAGGGGCACGTACTGCTGCTTAATAATATACAGCACTTTATAACCTGCTTGTTAAGCAGTCACATCACAGATCCTGTGCAATTCTTTTTATTTGCGTAACGTGTAGTTTAGCTAGGTTTGCAATGCCCATGAAATAACTAACTTGAATGGCTGCTGACTGCACAATGTACTGTACCCTGTGCTATTCAAGTTTTACTGTTTGACCTTCACTGCTGATATTTATGTTGTCTAATTGTAAGTTTCTTGAAAAACGTATAAATAAGAGGCTTGCATCACCTAGAATTGTAGGACTGAGACATAGTTTTAAAAAAAACAACTATATGAACATAATTAAGATATTTTATTTAACATCATGTAATCAAAGAAGCTACAAAATGATATTGCAAAAGTCTACCGGAAGCCACAATAGTAGTACAGTATTTCATGTTTTTCAATTGTCAGCTTTTCATTAAGTATATGGAAAACTTCAAAGTGGTATACAATTCAATATGTTGACATAACATTATTCAGCAGGTTTCACTCGACTTTATGAAGCAAACTTAGTCTATAGTGATGCAATACCTTTTTTTTCGAAACAACTCCTTGTATTAAAGGAGCAAAGTGATGGAGCAGTCAAGCCTCCCTCACTGTCAGAATCCAAGCCAGTGATGTGTAGATACTTCACAGCCAGTCAAAGAACACCCTTTGTTATGGGCTGCTTTGAGTGTACTAAGTTATAGCTGCTTAAGTGGGTAAAACATTCATAGATTAAAAAACAATTGCAGGCTGAGATCAATATGGTTTCTCTTGTGAGAAGACGTTATAAGAATGAATGGTCCTCCCTTGACAATGCAATTTCCTTGAGTCCCGACAAGTTATTAATGCATTCAATTAGAGACTACAGAGCCAGGGGTCCACAGTGCAATGAGGTCCACGGTTCTTCTTGGCCATATATGAGGCAGCCAACTATAACCGGCATTGTTATCTATTCATAAAACTTGAAGCACCATTTTGAGGAGTCTTTTGTTAAGGACTATTTTTCTAAAGCCCATTTGGATATATAGCACTGCTTAACCTAAGAGAGTTTATACACACACAAAAATGGATTAAGTGCTTCTAACAGCCTCTGAAAAGCGAGAGAGAGAGAGAGAGACAGAGAGAGAGAGAGAGAGAGAGAGATACCGAGAGAGGTGCTGCATGTTGCTCTTTTTGAAGCCACTTCAAGCAATTGTTTTCCTGCATTTGTGGTTTCTAACATTGATTGCATGGCTTTTCCTGGACCAAAGCAATCTCCAGTTTGTGGTAACTGGAGAGAGTGGAGAGTGTGTGGCACTGTGTGTGTGTGTGTTTTTTTTTTTGGTGACCCTGAGTGCCTGCTCTTAACCGGAGGGTTGTGGGTTCAATCCCAGGTGGGGGACGGTGCTGCTGTAGCCTTGAGCAAGGTACTTAACCTAGATTGCTCCAGTAAAAACCCAACTGTATAAATGGGTAATTGTATGTAAAAAAATAATGTGATATCTGTATAATGTGAAATAATGTATAATGTGATATCTTGTAACAATTGTAAGTCGCCCTGAATAAGGGCGTCTGCTAAGAAATAAATAATAATAATAGCAATAATAATAATAATAATAATAATAATAATAATAATAATAATAATAATAACTCGAGTCATAAAGAACACTCAGGGATGGATTGGTCAACAGCAGAAAAGAAATTGTTTTTAACTTGTAATGAAAGAAAACCCCTTTAACCATCTAGTTAGAGGCCAGTGTTTCCTGCTTAAGACAACACAGGTACAGTATAAACTCAGCGAATGGTGCTAAACTGTTTATCTCATGCAGAATACAAACACACTGGCAAAGATAATCCATGAAGCTTTAGCCATGACTAAAACACATGCAACAGATTTTTACGTCCAGTTTTCCATCGTTATTTATCAATTCCATAGCTCACATTCAGGACACATTGACTGTAAATTGTATTGATAACGATTTACTGTATATGGGCCCGTCACTAATTCGCTGCCCTTGTTTTATGTTTTGATGTGTAAATGCGTGATAAACAAGGAGCCGTATGTATGTACAGTATGTGTATATATAACTAATGCGATTCAGTGAAGTGGTGATGCATGATAACAAATGCTGTTCATTGCATGACTATCCATTTGTGGTTTGCATGCCAGCTTCCTTCACAGAACGTTGCTCATTTGCTTTTATTTATTTATTTATTTATTTTTTTAAAGTAGACAGATACTGACAAAAGCCAGGGAATTGTGTCCAGATCCCCCAAGGCTCAGCAGTCTTGTTCTTTGTATTGCACACCAAGCGACACCCATTATTTTTGTTCCCCCCACCTTGGGTGCTTGCTCTGGAGAATAGTGTCATGTTGTTGAGGTGTGCCCTCATTCAGCTGCCTCTTCCATTGCCAGGATATTTGTCTGAAGCCTAACCCTCTGATGGATGCTTTCTGAAACCCACTCCAATTTAGCCTACACTTGTTTACAATGCTCATATCGTGCCTTTGATGCCGTGCTGCAAATTACAGTGTGTAAATCACATCTTGAGCAAATACCACAAATAGCCCAGGACTTTTACCATGGCTTGTTTTCAATTCATTAAAATGCCCTGATCTTTCAACTCAAAAAGCAGGGAAATGATGTCTTAACGGCCCAACATATGCATTGCTTTCCATACAACTCACAAACTGAGATTCATTAGGTTCGCCGTGACGCATTGCAGGAGGAGGGCAGTCATCCGCAGCGCTGATGAATCGAACACATTCAGCTTCATTTCCAGTGTTCAGGAAACCACAGGCCTGGAAGCTTTTGTTTTTGAGGTGGTCAGTGGCTATAGAAGTGTTTAAATAAAAAATAAAAAACAATTCAGGACAGCCGTGCCTCCAGTTTACCATCAAGCAGTGAATGGTTTGAAAATATTCTGTATCAATACGTGCATTATCTTATGAGTTTGTTAATATGGGTTGTGGGCGTATACCTTAAAGAGCTGTTTAAGCTTTTGCCCTTAAAAACCAAGTCTGATTGAGTTGTATGTGGTGCAAGGAAGGGGTCAGGAATAAAAACACGATTCCAAAAAGATGTACGGCCTGCAGACATGACAGCTCTTGAGATGTGTATTAATAATCTACTTGAAGGGCACTAACCAGTGCTTTCAAAAAACGTTCTGCCCTCTTTATTTCCACTTTGACAGGTGAAGTAAAAAGAATGTGTTGTCACGCTAACGACAGGAAACAGGATGTTTAAAAAGTCCTGGATATCGCCCCTTTAGCAGTCTAAATTCAGCTGGACAGGCAGCTTGGTGCACGTTGCATTGAAACAAGATAAAAAAGGAAAGAAGCAATATAGGGAACATATATCTGGCACACTTATTTCAATGCAACAGACCCCCACCCCAGTATTGGTTGAACTAGCAATGTGCAGTAATGCAATGCTCAGGAAATGCAGTGAAGAAATGCAGCATATATCAATTCTATTCAAGTCTCACATGTTAGTATTGCTAGTGGTCTGTTTCCTGAGATCATTTCAGAAGCTAGTTGCAGGATAATGAAATAGGTAGCACCAGCTGCATCTGATTCTTAATCAACGCTTGGTGCTTGTGACTGCAGAGTGGCTGCAGAGTCTGAGGGGGAAGCTAAACAGCAGGGTCGAGGAATGATCTCCACACGCCTGGTGCAACGTGCACTGGGGAGCCATCTCTCAAGCAGAGCACGTATGCTGTGTGACATCACCACTGCTAGAGAATGTCTGAGGGGCCCGGCAGCACTGCAACATGTTCCCTCACTGACCTGAGCCAAGCGAGCCTTCCGCAACAGTCTATTAAATTAACTTAACTCTGGTTCATCCTGCACAAAGGAAACACACTCGGAGCAGTAACATCTCTGCCTGATGCTCTGTGAAAAGTTTGTTGCTTTTGGGCGCTTTTCTCTTTAAAAGAACTCAGTTGTCCTCTCTTGTGATTTATTTTTTTATAATGCTTGACCGGGCCGCACTGCTGCTGATGTGCTTTGAGTGCCTCTTCAGTTTGAATCCTTGGAGGTTGATTCAGAAGCTGCGTTCAACTCCACCACGGGGAAAATTAAGCTGTTAAATCTAATTAACGGATACCAGGATAAAAAAAAAGGGGCCCGGAGAGAGGAATTGGCCTTGATGTAATTCGGACGGTGCGTTGGAAAATCTCTGCTGTAATGAATTTTAAAGGGATGTCCTGGAGTTTCCTAGAAAGAGCTCCTGGAAGGTGTGTGCAGGCAGACCAGAATCTAAAGAGCTCGGAGCACAAGAGCAACACAGCGTTTGTGATTCCGACAGTCAGAGAAATGCACGTGCATGTGCTGTATTTAGAACAAGCAAAGCATTTCCACAGCTGAATGAGGTCATTAAGCACAGTCCTGGATGGATTTGATGTCCTAATGTTAAGATATCACTAGGTGTTATTTTAATTTGATTGGGTCACTCGTTTTCTCACAGGCCTGTGCTCAGGCTGGGAATCTGTCTGTTGCAGCATTGGTCACCCTGTTTTTCATTTACTTTCACATGGCCTTGCTTTTCAAGCAGCAAGGTGATGTCAAGGTGATGAGGCTTACCTGCAAACCCTCGCTCATTATTTTCCTCTAGGCTCTCTCTCACCTCGTGAGTTTCAGTCCTACCACCAGAGTAAAGGACACAGATAAAGCTTAAAGATAAAAGAAACAGCTTAACAGTATTTAAAAGCAACTACATTAAATGTCCGAGCTGTTTATTACTGGTTTGATAACTTTATTGGGTCTGTTTCTCCTTTCTGAAAAAAAAAAATATATAAATACAATTTACAAGCAAATAGTTTTGAGAATCTAGTCCTCTGTGTATGTCTCGCTTTGTCTCACATTCTCTCAAAGTAATCTTTCCAACGCTATCTTTAAAAAAAAAAAAAAACACATGACAAAGTGGGGAAAAAAGAAAACACAGATGCATTAAACATGAATTTCTGTCGATGCCCAAATGGCTGACTGATTGGAATGATACAGCTCAGGGAATTGACAAAGAATTACCAAGGGACACGTCCCTAGCTAATTCTTAAAAGCATCTATTAGTTACCAAATGATTCGGTGACATGTTGAAAAGGAATCTGACAGCAGCTTAGATTCACAAAAGCACTTTTAAACTCCTAAATTACCATGAATTTCACATCCTTCATCGGAGAAAATTGCTATGAATTATTAACCAAGGCGGTCTCACTGTTGTTCTGAGATGTGGTGTCAGAGTACGAAATGCATTATGTTCACATTAAGA
Source organism: Acipenser oxyrinchus oxyrinchus (assembly GCA_030684275.1). Classification (NCBI taxonomy): domain Eukaryota; kingdom Metazoa; phylum Chordata; class Actinopteri; order Acipenseriformes; family Acipenseridae; genus Acipenser; species Acipenser oxyrinchus. The sequence continues at coordinate 19,951,525 of CM060271.1, read as the reverse complement.
AAAGCAACGAGCGAGCACACATTACACAATTCCTGCGTTGTTGTTTCTAACATAAAACACTGACACGAAGGCTCCGGGTCACATTTTGAAGGTAATTGTCTGGAAAGAAACCTTTGTCTCACAAGTGGCTTTGACGGTAAAGTCAATTCTATAATAAAAACATTCCTGCATTAATACTCCTTTATAACTATGCAATCACATTCTAGCTAGCATTTATTTAGATCATTTACATTTACTTACAACGATGGATTTGTCGTATTTTACAAGCGTAGATACTTACATAGTAAACACAATGTGTATTAGATTGTATTTACTATACAGTTACAGTGGAATGGGAGTGTGTTCTGATTGTAATTACAAATTAGTTACAATGTAATGTGTGGCTAAAATCGCCTTTTACTGGAGCAACAGTTTTCTTGCTGTGGATGCACAATGATATTTGTAAGAGAAATGCTCCTTCTCCTGGCGAACGCTCCTGAGTAAAGGTTGAGAAATGCACTCCCCAGGCACTTTGTGACCCTTGATGTGTGAATAAAAGCAATCAGGGTTATGCTGACAAATATATTGCTGCAATATGAAGAGCAGGATATAGCAAAGCTAAAGAACTGCAGGGCGTTCAGTAACACTTGAACTGGCTATTTGATCCTTTTAAGATTGCTGCAGGACCTGGTAATTGCATACAGAGCAGTATGTCGGTTGTTTTACATTGTAAGTGCCTCGGTGAGGATTTTGAAAGTTATGCTCACTCTTCTCCCTGACTCAATGTTTTTCAAGGACCATCACAGCATGATGATGATTTTTTTTTGTGTGTGTGTGTGTTTTATTTTTTGCATGCTTTTATTTGAAATCTCATTTCTCTGGATGCAAACTTCCTATAGAACACAATCACGACTTGACTAGATGCTAATTTATAAAAAGCCATTGCCGAGATGGATTTTGAATAATGATTTTTTTTTTTTAAATGCAATCAGCTGATTGCATTCACAGCAGAAGCATGAAGAAACTACAAATGAAATGAACGTGTCTGAGTTGAATTTAAAGTAAAAAGAAGCAATCCTGTTTACCAATGGTACCATGGTTTTCCAAGTGACAGAGAAACTTGATACTGTTATAAAATTTAAAAAAAAAACAACATATCATGTAATTCACAGTCCCTCCCTCTATGAAAGAAATACTATTGTCCATAGATCATACACGACGGCAGGTTGATTAAAATATGAATGAATCGGATCAACATTAAAGAACCATCCAGCATCAGCTGTTCTGGAGGATAATTCTGCTGAATGTCTACTTTGAAAAGATCTTTAAGAAGGAGATAGGAGGAATAAAGCAGCGCAGATATACCCTAATCAATAGCCGAGTAGAAGCGTTTCTTAATGTCTATTATTGGCATTTTGCCAACCTCATTAAACAGCCATTTTTGGAGTCAATTAATTAATTCACTGCAAGACGTGTCTACGTGTCTTAGGATGTGCTGCTTCGTTTGCAATTGAAGTAGAACGCCTTCACAAGGCTGTTCTAACTGTTTTTGTTACACTTAAGTATGACTTTACAGAAGTCTGCACAGTGCAGTATGGTTTATAAAGGCTGTGGAGTCCTAGACCATGGGTATTCCTCCTGTTGTAATACAGTAAACTACCTCCTAGTGAACAGCTGCCTGTAAGATCACTGTCAGTCCCTTGCAATTTGGAGACAATGTGACAATCTCCCTCAGTTATGGACAGATCTCTATGAAGAGTCTCTCTCTGGCGGTCATAAATGAGGAATTCATTTAACTAAACTTTTTTATATTTCTGCTGAAAGGGGTGAAGTTCTTGCATGCTTTAAAGTTGTATAATGTTCTACCCATTACTCATTCAAATTGAAATGAGATTTAATGTTGTTGGATGGACTGAGTGGAAATATCTGATGTGTTCTACTCTTTTCCATGAGTGCATCTTTTGCATGTTCCACACTCAGATTCCTCCAGGACCTTGACTGTTACTGTGGGAGGCCAATCATACTCAATGCTACATGTTCTTTTTCTATACCTCTTTGATAGAATATATCACAGGGAGTTGGGAGGGGGGCTAGCAGCCCCAAGCCCTCCTCAGTGCTGGTTGAGTTGCTGATTCACCGTTAATCATGCTTGCAGCGGATTGCATCGTCCTGTTTGTCCGTTCCCTGAGACAGGGCCTGCCAGGCAGCATTCAGCGCTGAAGTCCGTGTCAGGAGAATTACCGTAGCCCGTGTGATAAGGGCAGGAGTGACGCGCGTGTGTCGTTTTGCTGGAAGGTCTTCCAGCTCAATTGAAAACATGGAGCTAATTAAACAGACGACCTTGCAGAAAACTATTAGTATTTCTGTACCTCCTGAGAAACCGCCTGCTTTTATTTTTCAAGAAGGTGGTTAAGAAAATGACCAACTCATAGCTCAGAAGTAGGTGAAATACCCCCTTTTAATGTGTGTCATTAAAATAATAACTATTCAAAACACAGCCCATAAACATTTGGTACCCCGTGGAACAGGAGGCAGTGAGCAAATTGATATGTATCTAAACCATTACAAAAATCTTCAGCTTGCAGGGAGAAATTAACTAAAACTGCTTGTTATATGTTTAAACATATAATACGCTATCAGGAGGATATGATCTGGACTAGCTGTAAGGGGATTTGCAGGTACTAGCATTGTTTCTGCTGTCTGGATATTTTTCAAAAGCTGCTACAAGGATAGCGTCGCCATAATCTAATCCTAGTATTGGTGCTGAAAGGGTAAACGTCTTGCACCTCTGAAAATCACTGAGATTTTAGCAGATACAATTAGCTTTCCTGACTGTCTTTACTCATACAACAGTGTTCGTTAAAAGGCTGGAGTTCTCATTGACCTTTACGCTTATTTTATATCCATTACAGCGAACATAAGAGAGGCCAATTTTCCGTAACAGATTTGGATTATAGAGATGCCAGTCAAGTGTTACTCAATGTGGTTTGTTTCAGTGGTGTCGGTTTCTTAGGCTTTTTTTCTCTGAGTCCCAGAAGACTTCGTGGTCATTGAATGGGAAAGAGTGAGATTGTATTAGGGCTGGCTGGAGTAATTTTGCTACGTTCCCTGTTTTATTTTATCTCTTGTAAATGTCAAGAAGGAAATACGCAGTGGGTGTTGAACATTAAACACAGCTCTCAACTTCAACCCCAGTGAAAGCAGAAGGAATTGGAGGCATTAACGTGATCTGCTAAGTGCTGTACAATGAAAGCATGGCTGTTTTCAAAATGCTAAATTAACATCACAGACTTCTTCTCAGGTTTCATATGATTAAAATGAGCATATTAAATGTCACGCTAATCCAGCTGAGTTTGCAACGTTAAAAAAAAAAGACAACTGAAGATGGAAGTTAAAATGTTGCTTATTGCTTTCGTCTGCAAATGAAATGACCTGACATTGGAAATACCTATTTTGATGACTATGTAAACACAGGTGATTTCATTAAACACGGCCTGTTTTCTGTAAGCGAATTCCCCATAGCTTTAGTGCAGAGGACCCTGGGATGTAAAGAGGCAGACGAGTTCTAGTCGTGAAGATAATTTTTTAAAAGACCACTCATTCATCGTGAATTCCAGTGGAGCAAAATGATCCATGCAAGAGAAAAAACAATGTGGCTTTAGCTTGAGTTTCACAGACCCTAATAAGCACTATCGCAGGGGCTGCTTCCAGTGCTTTACAAGGCCCCCCCCCCCTGTAAGGGTTACTGTGTGCAGTTCTAATGTGCACAGATTGATTGACGGTGTATTTTCTCTCTTGTGTTTTTAAGAAACTTGGCCCTGGAAAAACTTTTTTTTAGGACTCTATGCCAACAAGTTCATACTTGTTCCGCTGTGTGAAACAAGTTTCATTCAGCATTATTTTCAAACTAGGCCACATGTTTGATACAATCAGCACAGCAATTCAGTGCCGGCAGCTGGGTGCACTGTCATATTTGAAAATTAGCATGAAGAAATAATCGGGACGCTTTTTGAGTTTTGTTGCATTTTGTACCTATTAAACATTTTTGATAGAATATGTCAGCTGATCAATACAAGTTTCTGGGCTCCATGTTTTTTTTTAAGTGCCAGTGAGGGCTGATCCACCTGTTTGCAGTCTTTGTTTTGTTTTTTTATACAAAAATAAATAATTTAATGTTATTTTTTTATGTTTCAGAGCAAAATAGCATGTAGATAATGCTATGAAATGTGCTCCAGTGTCTTATGAGTTTATAGAAATTCAAATGCCCAAGAGTCATGTTTATAAAGCATTCGCACGCCGCTTAATGTATTGCGTTGATATGCATCTTCCAGACAAATAAATACATTGTGGATACAGCCCCAAGTAGTAAATTTCAACCTGCATTATTACTATTGAGCTACGAATACTAAAGTGTGCATAATGTAGTCCAGATCCCTGCTTTGCTTTGGGGAAGCTTGATACAAAATGTAATCACAACTAATGCAATTCTTTATTAAGTGACCTTGGGGGTGAAAACACGGCTCTATAATTCTAATAAATTTGGCCATGCCTTTTTTTTTTTTGTAAACCTAAGAACTAGAATCCTTCAAATACTACGGTAGCGTGGTCTAATTGTTCTGGTGGCTAGAGTTCATGTATCTTGAAACTCTTATTGAAATTGCATTGACAGACTAGGATCATCTTCTGTCTATTGCTGTCTCACTTTCAGAATATAACATCCCCGAACAAACAATATAAAACTAGTATCCTACTGCATACTGTGCTACACACTGTGTTCTCTTATAGGAAACTATACTGGGGTAACACAGCTGCAGAGATTATTTAAAGAATCCATTGTCGTTAGCCATTTCCATGCAGTAAGGTGTACTATAGAATACTATGCATTGATAAGCTGTTGATACGGAAACTATACTTTACTCACAATGCAGGGAATGGAAACATTGCTGCAGTCTGAAAATATCTCTTGGGTCGCATGAATTAGGTTGGCATTTTCAGCTGCAGTTTTCCCTGGAGATCACATCCCATTGCTCTCTCATTCGTTTCAATGGCCACTTGGTGACAGGGACTGCTGTGTTCTGCTACCAGTGTGTGCCAAAACAACAACAAGGATTTTTTTCCCCTCCTGGATCTGCAACGTGTGCAATTATTGTGAAACATTTTGAGAGCGTGGAGCCCAGCAGGGTTCCTTGAATTGCATTTTTAATAAGGACAGATTGGAATTATTGAATGGCATGATGCAGTCTTTTGGTTGATTGGTGACAGCAAATTACATTTTCAATTAGGAAAACAATACCTGTTTTTTTCTGCGGCTCGGCTTACCTTATGCAGAATGTCCTCCCTTTACAGCATTTGACCACAGGTTAGCAGAGTGAGCTATGCTAAAATTCACGAAGACCTCAATTAAAACTGCATGCCTGCGGGGTCTTCAAGGTGACTTTTTGAAGAGCTGCAAAGACGTTAATCACTTCAGAAATATCTGTACCAGTATTTAAACACGTAAAACATTCACTTGATTCCTAGAATGTGCGGGAAGTGAAAGTACAACCCCTTGCAGAAACATTCGCTTAAGTTTGAAATTCTTCCACCATGAATCTCTTAAAACGCAGTGGCATTAGATTGCCCGTCAGAGAACTTAATTGTTTTGTAAAATAACTCCTGGGCATTCGATTAAGAAGTACAACACTTGAATGGGATCTCTACAAGTGAATAGTGAGCCTTCCTGCCTCATTACCACAACCATTCATACATGCCAAAGTAAATCAACAAGGGGGCTGTGAGGAGCGAGAACTCAAATGAAGTGAGTCATCCACTTGTAAAAACCGCTTCCAAATTCCACGCCCTGCAGCACACAATAATTATACCACCTAATCAATAACAGTATTCTCTTTATTTGCATATTCACTTCCTTTAATTTTGGTATGTATGTTCAGTAGTTTTGAATGTGTGTTCTAAACCCGGGAAATGGTTATTGTTTGTGCCTTGTTTAAAACACTTAATTTCCATGTGAGAATGTGGATAGAATTGAGAAAACTGTGGGCCATGATTGGTGGTCCAATTAATTCATTATTCAGTTTAGTTTAAATGAAGCAGGTGTGTATAAAAGGCTGTAACTGGGCTGTGTGTTCAGTCTTGTAGAGGCTGGGGCTTAAGAAAGAGAGAAGTGAGTTGCTGCCAAAAAGTAACTAAAAGTTGACTGCATATTGTTTGTTAAAAATAATTTGTTTTGTTTTTGTTAAGGCAAAATCCTCAGCAGCATTGTATTTTTAAAAGCTGCCTAATCCCTGCTTTTTTGCCTAATTGCTTTCACCTGACTCTCACACTTTATTTTCCTCTTTCTAACGCCATCCAAAGCAGGCAAAGTCTATTCACTTTACAGAGGCTGCAAATATGATTTTGAATTTGAGATGAAAGAAAACGGTCACTGTTGGAATAGATACAATTCAGGGTGGAATTTCAGGAACATTCTAGCTGCATTTTTTTAATGTTTTGAGCGAACTGCCATTAATGGGTACATTTTACTAATTAAGATTATCTGTCCAGGCAATTGTATTTATTAGCAGTAGCCAATAAAAAAGGGTATTCTGCAGCAAGCAGGATAGAGGTTGATACCCCCAGTGCAGAAGGCTCAGGTTTGACAGCGGGTACTTTGTACAGAGCATGCACAATTTATCGTCTCTGCATTATAGTGTTTTAGAGGGAGTCGATCCAGGAAACCGTTACCTTGCAATGATGCTTGGTATTAATGACTTTTGAAACACGTCTAGAAAATGTGCTTAGTCCAAACATTTTACAGGTTTGATGCTGCAGGGAGACTGATGGCAGGCGGCTGATGGAATCAACCATCTTCCCAAACACTGCTATTATCAGCAAGTATCGGAAAGCCATTTATAATCTTATATAAAAAGTTCTGTCTGCACTGTACGACTCCCAGAAAGCACTCTAATGAAGAGTCAGACTCCGTCATTAACAGAACAAAGTATAAGACGCTTCCCCTTTCATCAACTCAGAAAGTGCTCTCATGGTAGTCCTCTCAGTCTTTGTCTGACATATTTTTGCACGCTAACATCATGGAACAGAATGATTGCAGCCTTCCCCTAGTCTTAGTATGCGGTTAGTGCCTGAAGTCAGGTGAATGCATCTTGTCATAAGATTGTCTATTAGAAAATTGAAGTGACACGATTTGCCCACCGTGGGGATAAGAATAGACAAGTGGCCTAGATCCATCCTGGCGTCAGACCTGAATCTGGACAGGTTTGTCGAGGCACTATTTACTGGGTTTTTGAGTGTGTGTTGTCAGTCCGTTTTTAATAATTATAGTTCAACAATTTAAAGTACAGGTCACCTATAAGCATAGATATATACCATACCATGCTAGCTTTTAACATGTTTTTTTTTTCCTTTTTTTTCTTTTTCTGTTAAAGAAGTTGCTTTAGTTTTCCACCGGTCTGAACATTGCATGCTAAGCCGACAAGACAGCTGATTAGAAGGCGGCCTATTGTTCTGAAGCATCTGACAAACCATGTTTCATACTCACAAGCCAGCCTTGTCTCTTAGGGTTTAACGACTCGGTGCAAATGTCCCTCGGTTGTTATCAAAGAGAGCTGCTAAACTCAAAGCACAAAATCCTTTTTGTGCGCGATCAACAAGATAATTTCGCCGAGATGAAAAATATAAATAGAAGTGGCTTAGTGTAAAGCCAGTGCGGTTTTCATCTCCAGAAATAATTGTCTCCTGTTAAGGAGAGGCCACTCTGTTTTTTTTTTCCTAAAAAATATTGTAGGGTACGTCAAGATTCGATGGGACATATTCACAGAACGGAACCATAACTCTTTTGACATTAGCTGTCATCAGCATAGTCACTTTATCACCAGACTAAAGACACTTTGTTCTTCATAAGTTGTCTGGTTGCAGTTTGGTCACAGCCTGGTACTTGGAAAAGAGCTGATTTTTTTTAGGTCTCTTATAAAACTGGCCCTCCTAATTTATATGTACCTACTGTACCTCAGTGTTATATAATATAGAAAATACACAGTATACTGTACCCTCCTGCAGGTACTGTACACAGGGCCACAATGAAGCAATACGACTCCACAGGGCAAAGTATCTCCCACTGAAATCAATAGGCATGCTGTAACTCTAGTGGTGTCCGTACAAATATACAGTAAGTGTTAAAGCAGTGCATCACCAAACTAATCTTTCTTATAATAGGAGTTCAATTACTTTTCTGAATTTGAGGATTTAAAAAAAATCTCTATTTGTTTATCTTTTCTAGTCTTTTAGTCTTTAAAGTTTTAAGTTTCACAAAATGAATTTCTAATTCGGTTTAGGTCGTGGAAAATGACAGTACTAAGCTGGAAGTCCTTGAAGTCAGTAATGATGGATGCCTTAGCCAGGATAACCCTCATAGCTGTTCTGTGATCCATATAACCGCACACAAGCGGACTTGTCATTAGAAACAGAGGAAGGATTCGCTCTGCTTGCTGGCTGTTGGGAGGAGTTTAAAATCTTGGCTTGGACCAGTGGCTGAACTGGGAGGGGCGCTGCTGCTTTCCTCTGCTGGGCTGTTTCACAAATGCCTGAAAGCCCTTTTCGGGGTTTTTTAAGCAATTCTTTTTTTACTTCAGGTCATCCCTTTAGCAATCCTGTACCACCCCCATCCAAAATTTAACGATCGTCAAAATAAACAATACAGGACTTGCCTCACTGACCTTCGTCTAGACCATCTTGAATATAACATATTTACTCAATGACAGGCCAGGGCTCCTTCTTTCTTTTTGATTACATATGATTGCACCTTTTTTTAGAGAATCCTTTCTGACCGACAGTATACTTCTCTATGGTTGCCACCATGCTTGCCTAGGCACCGACAAACAGCTACAGTATGTGTTCTGTGTAAAAGCTGCACATTCTACAAGGGTGGTTTCTATATGGTTGGGGGAAAGTTTGTAAAGAGGATTAATTTATTGAGATGTAATAATATATTTCTGTAAATTGCAATGGAAAACTGGTTGAAAAACAATGACTGTCATTTTAAAGTCAGCCTCTCTTTCAGAAAATCTTTGTAAGAAGAAAGCATGTGCTGGAAGTGAGTGACAGTGAGGATTGTTTGTTTTTGTGACTCCAGCTGCAATGCCTCTATACCGGTATACTGAAATGCAGAATGTTTTCTGCAGAACGTTGAATCAGGTGTTGCGTTTAAGGGAATTCTGCAGATTTAGTCAGTTAGCCTAACATTATTATTATTTTTCTACAGTTGCATTTCAATTAGAGGTAAGCTGAACTCTCTTAAAGACACCTGAAAGATGAATGTAGTTATTGGATTATTTTATGAAAGCGAGTTCACTTTGAAACAGCTGTTTATTTTAGATAGTGCTTAACCGTTATCCCTCTTCACAGCAATCCTGAGCTCTTAATAATGTCCAGAAGTCTAACCGCGGATCAATCAATACCCTGCTAACAGCCTTTTACAACTCTATTATATACTGGACCAATGTTGGATGTACCGCTTACATCAATCACATTACCTGAGCCATTCAAAAATCAACCCGTTCCTTTTGAACTTACTTCGTTCTGAAGTTCTGCAGTATTATATTTGAACTTTTCGTTTGGCTGGGTACGCAAGAGGGTGAGCAGTACGATAACTGGTGAGGGCACGTCCTAAACGTCTGTCTGCTTCACTTACTGTGCCTTATCATTTTGTGAGGTTCTGGCAGATTTAACTTATTTAAAAGACTGTCCTGCATAGTTACAAAACCAACTGACAATATTAACCGGATTTCAATTTTGAAGTAAAACCTTACTACGTGTTACGTGTTTGTGTGCTTGAAATCATGTAGAAGGAATGTTATAAAGTACCTGAATGGAGCCCAGCTAAGCTCTGTTTTTATTATTCAAACACTGTACTTAAAGCACAGCATTTTCAATCAACAGTTACAGCTTGCTGTAAGGAGACCGCATCGTGTAGCTGTTACACTACATTGATCACTGCAGTTATGACACCTGCAGTTAGACAGACATACACTGCTGTTTAGGAGTGTAGGTTCCTTTTGATTTGCTCAAATACCACAGTTTGTTGTAAAAAAAATTCCCTCCTGCTCACTACACTGATGTTGAGAAGATGATAGAGTACTGTGAAGGATAAGCCCAGCAGGCTATCACTGCAGCTCAGTCAAGGGCAGGTCAAGAGTGAGGTATGAACAGAGTAACACATGGGAGAGACAACACAGTTAAAAAACAACACAGGTCGGTTAACAGCCCTTCAAAACAACCACCTGTAAGCAAAGGCTTGGTTCAGATTGGAGGCACAGCTGCACACCCCTCAGCTTGGCATTCTATACTGTTTTGGATGGTGTGTTCATTAGAGCCCTGTGATGCAAACAATTGCCAGGGGAGTTAGCCTAACAAAGTACATTGTAATGAACTGCAAGACAAACTGGAAACAGACTGCTCTAAATGGGAATGTGAACCCGCAGCCAGGAGTGTGGCAGGTCTGTGTACTGGGCAAGACTGCCGCTCTGTCGTACTAAGATACCAGGAAACAGAAAGCTGTATTCATGCCAGCACTCTGGACTCTCTTCGTTCGGCAGTGAGCCAGGTCTTGTGGCTAATGTTCCAGGAAGTTATTGAGGAGAAGTGGGTCTTTTTTCTTTTCTTACAATGAACAGCAAAGTGTAGCACCTCATTGAAACAAGGGACCCCGTTTTTGCTTTCATGTGGATGTCTTTCGGTAAGGTATGCTGGGTAGTTAATTGGATGGATTAATTGGGGCAGGTCCAAACAGGGCAGGGACTAATGCAAGTACAGGAGCTCATTTACAAAGTCTGCTCAACCATTGCTTTAAACATGGCTTTGTGTCCTGTGGTAAGCATGTCTGACTGCTGCGTTAGTGTCCTATGTTCCATGTTGTTCAGTGTTAGTGGTATATACTGTTGTTTACGCTTATTAAATTGGCCCATGTGATCTGTAAGAATTAAAAATGATCATGGGCCACCCAGTGTAGCATTTCCAAGCTGTGCTTTGTTTAATTAATGGCTGCGGGTTTGTATTCTATCCCAAATGGAATTCTGCCCCCTAGCTCAAAAAACCATAAGGTGGGACTCTGACAAGCGTATATCTTCCAGACAGCAGTTGAAAACGCACCACACGGAATGACGCAAATGGTTCCATTGAATCTGGAATGAGCCTGTCGCTGCAGCCTGCTGTGCCGGCCGTTGAGTATTGGGTCTTGATCCTGACGGCTTTATTGGTTGTTATGTGTGGAGCAAAGAGCTTGAAGGATTCATTGTTGGCTGGAATAGTCTGGGGAGATGAGAGTACCTGCAGGCAGACTGCTTGCGTTTGTCATCTGCATAATTGCCAGCTTGGCGAGGTGACACGCAGTGATTACAGGACGGAGCTGTGTAGGGGCTGCTAGGTGCTGTTACAGAATACAGATATGAAGGCATCATCAGTCTCCTAACTCTCTCAGCCTGGCAGAATTAACAGCTAAAGAGTCATTAGAAATAAGACAGCGCTGACACAGGGCACACTCTCATCTGAAATAACATGTCACGCATTATAGAAGTGGAATGGCTACTTCACTCTGGCCTCTAAAAGCGTAAAAGCGTATTTAATTAAAGCTAACTGTATTTTTTTTCTTTTGGGGGGGGTGCTGTATATAAAGTTAAATCTGGTTAACATAGTTGTTGTGTAAATACTCCGAAGTCTGTTGACTCTTCAATTCAAATGAATCAATCAGAAATGAAAAATAATACTGATTTTTGAAAATCTTTGAAAGTAAACACCCAGATAGGCTGCTTTTGTAGGTGAGGTTATCATGGCTCCTTCTTGTGATTGTTAGCATTAATGACAAGAATAGAGGTGGTTTTGCTCAAGCAGTGTCCTGAATAAGACTGTAACCTTACTGCAGCACCCTGCATTGTAATCTTGGGAAGCTAAGCTGATGCGATGAGCCTGATTTCCGAGTCTCTTCCCTCGGTTTGATAAGGTGCTTTGAGTTCCCACGTTCCTGATGTTTGGAGCTGCACTGTGGCACTATTGACATCACCTGAGACCCCATCCCTGCTGGATTCGATAAGCTAGTGTGTCCGGAGAGTCTGTAGAATCTTCAAGTAGACTAACCTTGCCCTTTGCAAGCCGAGAAAGCATGATTGCAGTGCAGGAGAATGAAACAATAAAGCAACAAAAAAAATTACCACTCCTCAGAGTCTGTGAAGGGTAAAGATGATGTCATTTTGTCCCCTCCAATAAACATGTCCTTGGGTCTCCCTTGCAAGCATTTTAGTGCACTGACTCTTTCCTGTCACAGAAAGTTACTAAACACAGAATTCAAATGTGTTTTTCTGCACAAAAATAGGTCCCTGACTGCTGTGGGCTTATGCTATTTTCCAAGAAGCAACATGCAAGCTACAGTATTCAACAAGACAACCATGCACTGTTCAGTGTTCAGAACGAATAGACTCTGATTGTTCATGACAAAGACGCCCATTTCATCTTGTTTTACTGAACGGTATGTGTTGTTTTGCTTCCATTTGATAGTGCTTTACCTGAAATAATAATGACATTTGGCATTCGTCTTAACCATGACCAATAACCTGACCAGTACGTTGCTAAAAGCATTGCAGAGTGCAGTGAAGCACAGTAAGAACACAGGTGCATATGGTAAAGCACGGTTAACCATCATAAAACAAATGTGTGGTAATCATAAGCATGTCAAAAGGAAAGCAAACTGCAAAATTACAGTGTAAATGTGCCATGGGAAACTTTGAAAAGGGAGAATAAGCACTGGTATTTATTTTAGTATGTGTTGTTGGGATTGGGGCTCATACTTTCTATATACATTTCCCACCATGCTGATGTGATGATGGATTTCCAGTTGTCATCAAACCCCAGTTACAGGGGTACACAAATTACTTTTAATGACTTGATTCCATGAAACTACAAGTTCATATTGGAAACATACTGCATGCGGGTGTACATTAATTCCAGTAATATAACAATTCAGAGAATTAAACAAACAATTGTGTGCCTCACAGAGCAGAAAGGGATCCTCTCATGTTTCATCATCCTCCACATTTACAAAGTAAACTCTGCCAAACCCATTGCATTCTCCATGTAGCAGACTGGGAAAATCTTTCCCTTTATAGTTACAGGGCAGTACAGTGAGTTTATTGTAGTTTGTTCTATATTCTAGCTGCAGCCAAAATAAACCTTGAGGTGTTCAAATAATCATGCAGTGTTAGTTTGTGTGTGCGTGATGGAGTGGAGGGTTGGTTTAAATGTGTTATTTCTTCAGACTTTAAGATCCAATGGTTTGCAAAGAAAAAAAGGATTATAAAAAAAAAAAACTTAAACATCTTCCATCCTCCACTGCTGTCCAAGCATTCCTTGATAGGAACTTAAAAACTTTTTTGTCATAAAAACGTACTACTTTACTGCGATGAAAGCTGCAGGATTGATAAAGAAGTAATACTTTAAAGACAGTCAGGTTAAGCCATCTTCTTTTAATGCCAGGCTGATTCCATGCACAGTAATATTGAGAGACTCACTCGAAACAGAATGTATGGAAGGTCAACAATACAGCTTTGAGCAGGATAGCTGACCCCCCTCCCCTTCTGTAACGTCTATTAGCCCTGCACCTGTAATCACATTTTAAATGTCAGAAACTTGAAAGAACATTCAGCCTGACAGGCTTTATACCATGAATTCAGCCTGTAATAAATGGTAAAGGGCTGTCTTGTGTGTGCACAGCGGTGGCATTTCCCAGCTTTGATGTACGTTACACTGGCTTTCTTTTGTTTTCATTGCACAGCCCACTGTTTTTGTACAGACACCATTTTGTTTATATCCGTCAGGCAGTGCCACATTTAGAGCCTAAAGCGAAACGCGGCAGTCTTCTAGGAATGCCACCAGAACCATTTTTTCAAATCGTCATATAGGACTAGCTTACCTCAAGAAGACAAGACAAATCATTTTTGAATATTAAAACCCTACAGTAACTCCAATCCAAAATCTAACCCTAACCCCAACCCCAAACCCAACCATAACCCCTAACCCCAACCCCAACCCCAACCCCAACTCTAACCCCCAACTCTAGCCCTAACCCCAACTCTAACCGTAAACCCAACTCTAGCCCTAAGCCAAACTCTAGCCCAAAGCCATTCTGTTGATACTCATTCAACTGCCAAATATTAAGCAGCAGACTGTGAGATAATTCATTAGAAATTCAAGAGGAGAGTGGGAGCTACCATTAGTATCCCTTTTAAGGGTCATTCTGTGCTCCCACCTAAAGTACTCTTCAGCACACAGCGCTGGTATCACAGCAGGAGGTGAAATCTGATGCAAGACTGGTTACTGGTGTCCAGCTTGTTTTGTGGTGTATCGCTTTCAACAGCCACTGTGAGTTAATCTTCACTCCGGGAAGTTCTTCTCAATGGATTTAGCCTCTTCTCTCTCCGAAGGGAATTCCCTGGCGCTCCCTTCCCATCTCCGCCTGCTCTCCTTGCTGTGGCGGGATTGTATTTCTAACCTTGGTGAGATCGCTTACAATTTATGAACCCAGCCATGAAAATGAAGAAAGCTATTTGGCCTCAATTTGCCTCTCTTGTGTGTGCGGGTATAAACGTTTCATTCGTGTGTTATCACACTAATGGAAGCTCCTGGGGCTCGCAATCCCCACAATATGAATTATTTAAAACAGTCTTGCAGATGATATTTATTGGTGATCTTCAAGGGCCAGCCTGCTCTTTACATTAAAGTGTGTCAGGTGATCCTGCTCTTTACATTGAAGTGTATCAGGTGATCCTGCTCTTTACATTGAAGTGTATCAGGTGATCCTGGTCTTTGTCGGTTGGTCTGTTGGTTATCTGGCTGGTGTTGGGTTTGATGAACGCACAGAATCTAGTTTTGTTCAAGATTAAATGTCACTCATGCAACATGTGATGATCATGCAGTAACATTGAGGGAATTATAAGAAAGAAAAAAAAAGGAAAAATTAGGTAATAAAAAAATTAATTGGTGGTCATAAAAATATCTAGATCAGGTGAAATGCTATTTGTTCCTAATGTTGCGTATCATTCTATTACATGATACGGGGTAATTGCACAATTAGGCAGCCCCTCTCGCTGCTGTGTCTCCTGCACGTGAGACAGAGGGCTGCTCCTGCACTGTGCTCGGTCTGATCGGTGCTTGGAAAGCTTGTGTTGTATTTCTGGGGTGAATCCATACTGTATTCTATTCTTACACTCTGTGGATGACCTAGATACTCAGTATGCTCTGTCTCTGTTTATAAACTTCATGACACCGTGCAGTATCTGGGAATCCTCAGGTCTCCCTGGTGATTTCACAGTGGGAGGATCTCAGTTATTGTGACTAGGGTAGCCAGAAGTGTGTTCTCCCTTAGAAACAATTGGCATATGTGGAAGGGATGGCATGAAGGTTCTTTTGAGTGTTCTGATCCATCTTGCACAGCAGGCAAGAACACCCCCTCCCCCCAAAAAAAAAGAAGAAGATGTTTCCATTAAAAACCTAAGAAAGCTTTGGTATAAAATCCCCCCTTCCAGTGCTTTTCTCTACTCCTGGAGTTAAAGGGTTAACAACTCAATCAACATCATTCAATAGAGACTCCTGGTTTAATTGGAGGTCAAGCGTTGGTAGAAATAAATTAACCTGCATTTACAAGTAGTTACAGGTGTCTCTGCCCTTAAAGTTTACTGTGGTATCCCATGGTAAGAGCATAGCAAAGTGTAGTTTGACATTCCCTGATCTGTGTATGTGCTCAGTGGCAGTGGTACTGTGATGTGTTGGAGGGGTAGGGTTAGGGTTAGGGTTAGTGATCTGTGTGTGTGCTCAGTGGCAGTGATACTGTGGTGTGTTGGAGGGGTAGGGTTTGGGTTAGGGTTAGTGATCTGTGTATGTGCTCAGTGGCAGTGGTACTGTGGTGTGTTGGAGGGGTAGGGTTAGGGTTAGGGTTAGTGATCTGTGTATGTGCTCAGTGGCTGTGGTACTGTGGTGTGTTGGAGGGGTAAGGTTAGGGTTAGGGTTAGGGTTAGTGATCTGTGTATGTGCTCAGTGGCAGTGGTACTGTGTAGTGTTGGAGGGGTAGGGCTAGGGTTAGGGTTAGTGATCTGTGTATGTGCTCAGTGGCTGTGGTACTGTGGTGTGTTGGAGGGGTAAGGTTAGGGTTAGGGTTAGGGTTAGTGATCTGTGTATGTGCTCAGTGGCTGTGGTACTGTGGTGTGTTGGAGGGGTAGGGTTAGGGTTAGGGTTAGTGTTCTGTGTATGTGCTCAGTGGCAGTGGTACTGTGGTGTGTTGGAGGGGTAAGGTTAGGGTTAGGGTTAGGGTTAGTGATCTGTGTATGTGCTCAGTGGCAGTGGTACTGTGGTGTGTTGGAGGGGTAAGGTTAGGGTTAGGGTTAGGGTTAGTGATCTGTGTATGTGCTCAGTGGCAGTGGTACTGTGGTGTGTTGGAGGGGTAAGGTTAGGGTTAGGGTTAGGGTTAGTGATCTGTGTATGTGCTCAGTGGCAGTGGTACTGTGGTGTGTTGGAGGGGTAAGGTTAGGGTTAGGGTTAGGGTTAGTGATCTGTGTATGTGCTCAGTGGCAGTGGTACTGTGGTGTGTTGGAGGGGTAGGGTTAGGGTTAGGGTTAGGGTTAGTGATCTGTGTATGTGCTCAGTGGCAGTGGTACTGTGTAGTGTTGGAGGGGTAGGGCTAGGGTTAGGGTTAGTGATCTGTGTATGTGCTCAGTGGCAGTGGTACTGTGTAGTGTTGGAGGGGTAGGGCTAGGGTTAGGGTTAGTGATCTGTGTATGTTCTCAGTGGCGGTGGTGCTGTGGTGTGTTGGAGGTGGGCATTACTTCACCTTGCTCCAGTCCTCTCACACTAACCCGTTCAAGCATTTCCAAGCCTAGTTCACGGACGCCGAGCGGAGACGTGCCTTTCTCTGCTGAGGGGTGCACTGCCTCCCTGGGTAATTAACTTCCTGAGGTGTCGGTGACATCTCTAATAAACTGATGATGATGATGAAGCCTTTAAATGGAGTGCCACTGTTTGCCATTATTCTTTCCCCAACGGTAAATAAGCAGTGACTGGTAGCATTGCAGGTTTTTTCATCACAACATAAATTAATTTTAACTGCATTTATAGCCTTGCAATTATATCCATCATTTTAAAATGTTTTCCCTTCCAAGGGGAAAAGCAATTTCAGGTATACTTAGCGAACACTTGAGTGAAAACGTTCCCGAGTTCTGGCATCAGTGCCGGTTGTTTATCAGATTGTCTTGACTAACAGAACTGAAGGAAAGACATGTACGGACACACACACACACACACACACACACACACACACACACACACACACACACACACACACACACACACACACAGTACATGCACACACACACACACACACACACACAGTACATGCACACACACACACACACACATATACACACACACACATACAGAACATACTACAGGCCTAGGGTACAGTAGTCACATTCAAGTGATCTTTGACTAGCAGTAGCTGCAGATGTAGCCAATTTAGAATGCAGACAGAGTACTTTTAGAGCTGGATTTTTGAGGTAACATAGAAATGTCTGTGACCTTGCTCAGAAACTGCTGTGATTGTGAATATTGAGCTAATAGCTATGCACATGATAGGAATCCGAACCACAATGCTGTATATCTGCCATGTGTAGGTATAATTCAGGGGGACTGGGAAAAAAAACAAAAAACAAACAACTGACTAGCTGTCATTTGATGGTCTATTTGGTATTACAGTGCTGCAGGCAGCAAAACAATGTAATAATCTTACTTTCTCAAAAGTGCTGTTTTCAAAGAAGCTAAAAATATATTTTCATTTTAAAACATGATAGATGGTTCTGTACACAAGTTAAAGAAATCTCTGATGGAAAACCTTGCGCTTCCTTGGAATACCACCAGAAATATCATTAAAGGTAAATGGATGATATCTATGTTTTATTTCAGACCCCCAGAACCTCGCGCCATAATGGAAAGCATACACCTTCATTTAGAGAAAGAGGCTTTCAGTGGGTGGTGGTGGAGACGATGGTACTCCAGTGCACTGGAGACACAGTAAAAAAAGCATGTGCCAGGGGACAGTAATGGCTTCCAACTAATTGTCCAGAAGGTCAAAAGCAATTGCCCATTCCCCAAACACTAAATTCTCACATCAATATTCAGACAAATATATAATCAATACCTGCGAATCAATACCTACGAATCAATAACTGCGAAGGGAACGTGCATTAGATAAACTGTTACAAGCTGCTTCCTGTCCACAAAGAAATAGAATGCTTTCTCATTCTAGAGGCTTGTATATGCAGGGGAAATGTAGACTTTACAGAAGAAAACACCAGTGAATAACAACCTGGCAGAAGAAGAAGAAGAAGAAGAAGAAGAAGAAGAAGAAGAAGAAGAAGAAGAAGAAGAAGAAGAAGAAGAAGAAGAAGAAAGTGGAGGTACAATTTTATTACCCCAAATATTTCAACAACCCGGTTAACCCAGTGAAGTGTATTAGCTGGCCCAACTATTAACTATCACTATCTCCTTATAGAAGCCAGCGGGGGAAGATGCCGACCATTCAGGATTCAGAGACATTGAGGATGAATGACAAAGAGGTTGCTGTTCAGAAGAGTGCTTGCCGGTGCCTAAGGCCTGTGGTTTCAATATCCAACACAGAAACCATTTGCTCTATTTATACTCCCAGACAATGTCTATTATGTGCACTGTATAATAATCCTTAGAGCTACAGGAGCAGGGCTGTGAGCTTTAGGGCATCGAACAATCCTTATAGATTTCTCTCCCTGAAAGAATGGCAGGAATACTCTGGGAGCCGCTGGCAGAAAGTGATACCCCACGGTGCATGCATGATATCAAAGATATGAATTGCTGTCCCAGTGCTGCAGTGCAGGGCACATTCATTGTGTTTATATCCAGAGCTATATCCTGCAGATCTAATATATTGCTGCTTCAGCTCAATTTCCCAACAGCAAACACTCGGAATATGAATGATTGTGCAAGTCTTTGCCCTTTCAGTATTCTGGAGTTCTGTAGTTTATTTGATTGTAGCTGTGATGGGTAGATTCTGTTTACTAGATTAACTGTGACGTACCAATCAAGACATTGGATTTTGTTTAGTGCTATTTTAAGTATGGGAATGGTTGAAGACAAGCTGATGATTGTTTGGGTTTAAAGTTAACTTCAATAACTTCCTCTTTGATTATTTTTTATAATGTAGTTTTCCAGCAGTGGGATTTTGCTCAACGGGCAGAATCTGTCAATATAGCACCAGGGCAGTTTCACCTGACTAGCCCAATCACAGCAGTGATGTGTTTTTCATTCTCGATATAACGAACATTAGTTATTTATTCATGTGGAAGAAAAGCTTCAGAGCCAGGGTTAGAGAGTGAAGCTAGCTGAAGAAGCACGGTCTGTATCCGTCAGTAATTATATGGTTTTTTTTTATGATTAAGTAAGAGTCCAGTTCTAATGGAAAGTCACGTACCCCTTCTATATAAATATCCAGCACTGACAATTTCAGTAAGCTCATTAGATTATAATTACACAAACCATTGCCAGGGATATTGCCTTTAGGATTCTGTTTGTAGTGCCCATTTAAACATATTAATTTGCATTGAAATTTGAATGTTCTAGCCGCTTCTGCTTTTAGGCTGCAATTTAATGCAATTAGTCTGCTTGATGTTGCCTCTCACTGAACATGATAGAAAACTTTAGGAAACTCGATTAGCAAAGAAAACTTGACTTTGTATACGCTTATAGCACAAGCTGGATAAATACATACATGGAACAAGTTAAGGGATGTCCTGACCGTGGAGCTGCTCCTGTATTTTAGGGTGTGTAACCCTGTTCAAGGTTGCAGTAATAAATTTGGTGTTACAGGTGGGATACCTAATCAGAGCTTGGATAGAGATTGTAAGCTGAATGAAGCTGGGAAATGGCTTTACCTCTTGGGCAGGGAGTTACGTGATGGGTTCTGCACAAGCTTACCAGTAGTTGACCCTTACTTATCCCTACAAACCGTTTCTCTATTTGAACTTCTTGCAGTATCTACTCCTAACCTAATATCATTAAATATCCGATTTATATAAGATTCATGTGGAGTAAATTCAGATAATATCAGCGTGGGGAAAGAGGCTCACAATTCATTTCAATTAGAAAAGCAGCAGACTAAATCATTACATTTTATATTGCAATGAAAGGTGATGCTTCTAGGAAAAACAAAGATCAGAAGAATGGGATCTTTCCATTGCTTTAGCGATCGAGTCTTGATGTTGTAGCCTGGCGAAACTAGTTTCTTAAGTGAGAAAAATTCATAGGAAGGGCGGCTTGAACCCAATTGAGTAGCTATGGTCACTTTTTTTTCTTCATAAATAATGGGGCATCTTTATCTCATCTTGGCACTATACATCTTGGCACTGTTTCAGCCCTGTTATTCTCAGCACAACTCTGTGTGCATTAATCAATAAAACAAGTTGTATTTTACCCATCAGCGCTTCCCAGTTGGTGTCAACGGCTGGTGTCAGAATAATGTGAACGATTTAAAAATAGAAAGATATTGCCCTTTCAGTCTCTTAAAGAGTAAGTAGTGGGGTTCCAAAAAAAATATAGCATTCTACGTGTTGCTACAACTGTTTAAATAACGTGCCTGTCATTTTTCTTTTCATTGTTAACATCCTGACATTTTTTTTTACACTTATAACTTTAAAGTCTGTTTCAAAGCTCTTTTCAAAGTGGCCGCTCTAGTGCACTGGGGTTTGAGATCTGTCCTCTAAATCACTGCAGGTGCTGTGGCTTTTCTGTTCCGTACCACATCATGGATCGTTATTGCTGTGTTACCTGTTTGACAATGTGTGCAATAATCCTTACACTATCAGTGCACCAGAGCGGTCATTTTGAAAAGAGCCTTGAAACAGAGTTTAAAGTTATAAGTGTAAAAAGTCCACTATAACTCTATATTTTTCAGAACTCTACTTACTTTTTAATATTTTATCAATTGAAAATATCTATGACGGCTGGCACTTTATGGTATACAGTAATGATGGAGATATTAGAATCCGAGGCTATACAGAGTGTGTCTGTCTGTATTCCACACTTTTACCTGTGCAGTGCAGGTGTCAGTCATGGTGTTTTGGTGGGGATTGTATGTTAGAAAGAACAGCACTTGTTATAAATTTTGTGCAGGTGGTCCCATGGTTTTAATGTACTGTAGGGTTGAAAACTTGACACTAAACCATTCCTGCCACCAGAATGAAGCTTGTTGCCAGTTTCCTTTGAGAATGTGTTAAAAAAATAAATAATAATAATAATAATAATAATAATAATAATAATAATAATAATAATAATAATAATAATAATAATAATTCCCAATTGATTTGTTCAACATTTAATATAAGGACGCTTTTTGCTAACCTCTTAAGTAGACAGTCACGTCTGATACAAAGGGAACGAATGTGCATTTAGCAGATGTCAGAAGGCAATGTCTGCTGGAAAGTGCAGTGGTCTGTACAGTCTATTTTTGCAGGGGGCCAGTAAGCAAACATGTCTCTGTATATTATGGAAATATTTTGAAAGGCACTCTGTAAAGTGACATCCTGAACACTCGTCGAGAGCCCCAAGATGCAGTTCTAATCTGGAAAGGTCAGACAACTGGAGCGGCTAATGACAACGCTGAGCCGGAAAGCCTCCTGTACTGCAGCTTGCCTCTTGTCTTGCTTTTCCTTTTAATGAAGTGTTTAGTTATCCTTCATTCTTTCTTTCTTTTTCATAATGTACTGAAATTGGAAAATGTTGAAGTGGCAGACACATGGGAATAGCCATTGGACAGTCTATTGGACAGCAGCAGTAACAGGAGTCGAAGCCTAGCTAAGAGCAGAACAATGGGAAATCCCATTAGATAAATCCCGTTTAAAGAAACACATTTGTGAATTCATGCCAAGCCTATATTGTTAGTCATTAAAAATATATATATATGTGTGTGTGTGTGTGTTTGCTCATATGATGATAGTCTGCCTACTCCTGTTGTCCAAGAGATCATAGAACAAATGACTCCCATTATGGTTTCTAATTGAGTTCATGAGGCTTAATGTTTTCTGCAGTCTGGTTTTACGTGTTCACATTAATCTGATGAGCAGGGGTGCCAGCTTTCAGTAAAAAAAATAAATAAATAAAAATCTCTGAAAAAAAGAAATACAATCTGGGTTTTTCTGTGGGTATCCAAAGAAATAACACATCTTTAATCACCGGCTACAGCACCTTTCATCAACTCAGTGTTGCGCATTCTTCTCCATGCTTGGTAGCAGATGTGGGCTGATTGGTGACAGCAGGACGGAGGCAGCTCCACAGTGGGAGTTGACTGTGTAAAGCTGGTTACAGTCACGGGGGATTCAGGGATAGGCAACAACAGCGGTTGCATCTTTACATTGATTTCACTCTGAAGAAACAACACTGTTGAGTAGTTTGATGTTGGTTTGGATTCCTATTTTCTCTGGACAGGAAGTCACCGTCTAGTTTTCCATGTTGTGCAATCCTGTTTTACTTAAATCCTGGTGCAGGGTTACAGAGTTTCTCTGAAAGGGACCCTCTTTCCAGCACAGAACTTAGGGGGACTTAATAGCTGCGGACCAACATGGAAGAGAGGGAAGCTTTATAGTGATGCGCACTCAGAGATGCTCCTATGGTCCCACATCTGAAACGCTTTGCGTATGGGGAGGGGGTGCTGTGGATGTATATACAGTTAGAACTTTATATAGCCTCTTACTGGATCACATTTATTTGGCTTTGTGAGATTCAATGCAAGGGCAATGAGTTAAAGCAATCAGTTATTTCGTTATTTAGTTAGGTGTTCATGCCGTTTCATAGCAAGCCTGGTCCGGAGGGATGTTTCCACCGTACTGCAATTACGTGCACGCTGCATGTGTAAAGGAATCAATGCTGCTGCAGCAATGATTAGCTGTCACAATAGGTGCCAGTGAAAAAGAAATTACAAAACGCACCTGAGCCAGTGAATAGAAGAGCAAGTATAATCAATTCCATGAATGCAGGCTTTCTGGATGATGTTTAATTTAGGGTCATTCATAATGCAGCATACAGAATCGGGGAGAAGAATTGAAGTCTTTAAGGTTCTCATGAGGACCGTAGAGATCAGTGTGCCACGGGATTGTTTGATACAGGCTGCTGGAGGTGAGCGCTGCAGATTTAGAAATCTTTCCAAATGCCAGCTCAGTGGTACTGATTTTTGTTTGTCTTTGATTTCTGCTAAATGCCTCTAAATCCCTTTTTTCCCTTCTTTGCTCCCCAATTGTGTGCCGCATCTGCTGCAAACTGAATCTGCTGCAGACATAAAAGTCTCATTGCCTAGCAATTCTGCCCCTGCTTAGTCACTGAGAAACTCCTCTGATTTGGTGTTGATGGTCTAGTTTTGGTTGGTTGTATGTGGGCATGGTGGACCCAACTGAGAAAAATCCACCTTCTTCTGTATTATCACAGTGTTACGAGCTACCATTGTACACAATGCTGCATTACAGTACCATGAAAATGAAGCTGTATGCCCAGGATTCTGTGAGTTTATTTCAGGGCAAACACTCCTAATGGTGTTTGTCACACTTTTAAATGCTTTCTCAGTACATAATTAGAATGCAGATAACCACTAATACAGTACTGTGCAGGGACAATACATCAGTATACTTAGTAATTAAAAGCTCTCAAATAACTAATGCTGGCTAATGTGAAAAAGTGGTTTAAACTTGGGAAGCATTCCGTATTCGTAAAGCATTATCTTTGCAGTCCTATTGTGAAGCTTCCATGATAACGACAGGCCACAGTTGTGGGTTCCTGTGGTGCAGCTGGACTGCAGAAGCCCTGCCCTGGTGCTGTCTGACAGGGCATCTGTAAAAGGGCACGCCAGAACATTGCTAGTCCCTCAAGTTTATTCTGCTGCCAACTTGTATGCCAAGGAGAGAAAAAAGCCCTCCAAGCTGACAGTATCCAGGGAGGGAGGTGGAAGGCATACAGTATCTCGATAGTGCAGCTGGCTTGAGAGAATCATATCAGCGTGCCTCCAGGGCAAACAAATTCAGCTGCAGGAAACGTGGGGTTTTTGTAGACGTGTGCACATTTCCTTTATTTGGATTTCCTCCTAATCCACGATTCTTCTTTCCCCTGCTGTAGAAACCTACAGATGGCTGTAACGTGTGTATTGTTATTTGATAGAAACCAAAATACCACCAGGGATATGTGGAATATCAATTAGA
The DNA here is from genome assembly GCA_030684275.1 of Acipenser oxyrinchus oxyrinchus. Lineage (NCBI taxonomy): Eukaryota > Metazoa > Chordata > Actinopteri > Acipenseriformes > Acipenseridae > Acipenser > Acipenser oxyrinchus. The sequence goes on along the minus strand of CM060271.1, from coordinate 19,927,256 downwards.
GGTCTTCTTCACTCGGAACACAAACGGTTTTGCCCCTGTGTGGCTCCAGGCAGTACAGAAACACAGACTGAATTGCCCTTTTCGGGCAGTATATGATGCTCTTTACTCAGTCTTGTCGGTTTTACATAAATGTTTTTGCCGTGCGATCAATATAACACACAGTTTGAATCAGGCAGTAGTTCATGTCATGTTATTGAAGTAATGATTATAAAAAAGAACTATACCGATAGTGCATTGATATCAATGCACAACATTGGACTTACATTGTGGAGAAACCAAAGACGTTGCAAATACGTGTTTAAATAGCAATTATTAAATAGCAACGTAAGTAAAACACATTGAGTCCAATTTCGCACTGTGATGTAATGATAAGGTTTGACAAATAAGATGCTAAAAACACACTTTCTGTAACTAAACCGGATTCATATTTTCCTTTTACTTCTAAACGTTTTCATATTGCCTTTCCCTTTAACTGGGATCCACAGCTTCAGTGATGGAGGATTAATAAAAGAGAAGCCCAGCCTGCTGTATTCACAAACTTCATTTTGGGAACATGTTACTGCTTCTACTTCCTGGGGTCAAGTGCAGCCCGAAATGGAATAGGGAACCAGCAGTCTGGGTGAAATCATGCTCCTGCCTCTTTAAGAGCACTTCAGAGAGGTCTCGTTTAATCAGACAATGACATGTGTTTGCTCTGTCTTTTTTTTAATGAGAGTTTGCTGTTTTTCCTTGCAGCGGGATGCAAAGGGACATTACCTGTTTGACCTCATCTGCCATCACCTAAACCTGTTAGAGAAGGATTACTTTGGAATCAGATTTGTGGATCCTGACAAGCAGAGGGTAGGTTCTCAAGAGAAATGCACAACCCATCAACACGGACTCGCATGGGGGGCGTCTTCTGTTAAAAACCTAGTAGCTGGAACTGCTTCACAGTTTTAAGTCTTATTTACAGTAGGCCTATTACAGTTCCTGGTACTTGGTGGGATAACCTTACGTAGCAAGCAGTGAAAATCAAACATCAAAAATGATCAAAATCAGTGAAAACCCAACTTTGGTCTTGTGAAGGTGATTGCAGGTCATTGCAGGGCATTGTTGACCTACCCAGCTGGAGTGTTCGGTATTCTAGTCGAAGCATCAATTCATTCTACTAGTACTATTAGTATTATTAGATGTTGTTGGTTTAGAAGTTGCTATCTATGGGGACCTTGTTAAGTAACCTTGACTTTGACCTCCTCTCCAACATGGCTGGCAACTGTTTTCTGTTTTTTGTTTTTTTTCCACATTACCCAGCTTGCTTCAAAATGATAAAACATACTGTGATAAAGTTACCAACATGGTAACACTGTAGCTATGTAGCCCCACAATGCAGACCCATCACATTTCCATTAAAGATGCTTTGGTAAGTCTAAACCTTTGAAATTTGCTTTCATCCCCAAAAAGGCAAAGTCCTTCACTTCTGTGCATCCGTGAACAAAGAAGGAACCAGACAAGCTGCAATGCTGGCACTGCGAGACAGGGAGGTTCAGCAGAAAAGCACATTCATTCTCGTCAAAAGCAGGCGTGATTCAGTTGCGACATGCAGCCGGCCTCAAATGTAGAGCCATGGGCAGGGTCAGCGAGGAGGGAAATTGCTTTAGCCGGCATGATAAGAGATGCAGACCGCAACTCGTCTGATAAGGCTGCAGGTTTTCTTTCTTCTGGAGAAATGGCTTTTTAATCTTTCAGTTGCTCTGCAACAGCCTTCTTCATAACTTCATGTGGGAAAAGAATGCCAGCAGAATTGTAATCACTCCACGCTGGACCACTCGAGTCGTAGCCTGGTACAGTGGTTTTGACATGTTAATCAGGTACAAGGCAACAAAACTTTAAAAAAACAAACCATGAAGTTGGTTTAGATTCCAGTTAATAAGAGCATGGTGCAATTACATGGTGGGAAATAGTGCGATTCCCACGATTTGATAAAGATTTGTTTTTAATAGACCATTGTGTTGGGAACCTTTTGCAGGTGAAGGTTGATGCAGAGGCTGCTCTCTGTGCTGGCCTGCTAAGGGAAGGTTTTACTCCCACACCCCTCGGGTGGTGGGTTAGAGGCGCGGGCCTGGTTGAACTGGGCTCTACTTAATCCAGCAGTGGACAAAGATAGCCCTTCCAGTCCGGTTCTTTGTTCCAAACATGCTCTGCGTTACCTAACTGGATAAACAAACCAAACAAATGAATGCACCATTTTTTTTTGTGGGAAGAAATTATGACTATGAATATAAATAATTACAAAACAAGTAAAATGTAACTAAATGATTAACATAATGACTTAGAAATGGGCCAGTTAGTCCCACGGTTTGTGGTACATTTTCTGCAGGGTCCCTTAGACCCTGATGGAGCAGAGATACGTTGGCACAGTATACAGTATGTATTTGCGTCCCCACAGCTGAGCAATATGGGAACAGACAGATGAAACGCATTATCACATGTGATATTTATTTTTTAATGGCTGATAACATGTCAGAAAATGACATTTTTACATGTTGTTTTAAAACACTGTCTTTGATCCTAGCAGAAACACTCCCAGTGGGGAAGATACTGTTCATATAAATACAAGTGTGTCTACAGAAGAAAAAAATAATAATAAAAACACAGAATTCTGCCCGTTAGTCAGAGATAACAAGACTGCTATAATAAAACATGTGTGCTGTGCATTGCAGTTTGTCTGTGTGGTCTCCACTGTGTTATTCATCATGTGCTCCTGAATGCTATCTACTAAAACTTTGTGTTTGTTGAATGCTAATCTTGTCTGTAAATATTTAAATTAACACTGTTAGCACCCTAACAATAATCCGTCCGCAGTGAAAGTCGGAGCGCCTGTGTTTAATTTCGCTTGCAGAGAGTATTTACACACTGCTGTGAAAGCACAAAGTAATGTTGACTGTTCAATAGCCAGTCATTGTATATTTTAACATCTGAAATGCTTTTGAATGTGTTTTGTGTGTGAAAAGACTGTGCTATATTTTACTAACCAATTTCAACGACTACATGCAGGTGCAGGGCTGTACAGTTGTTCACTTTGTTGAAATGTTTGATGTGCTTTTGCCTTCATGAATGATGGATGTTACAGACTTTTACTGTACATTTGCAAGAAATGCCTTCAGAATGACTGATCATCTTTGCTTTATCATTGCAGCATTGGTTGGAGTTTACAAAGTCAATTGCCAAACAAATGAAATGTAAGTATCCTGATGAATCAGCGTTTATATGATCAGGTATATATTTATACTGGGAGCTTTTGTACAATAACTGCAACGTGAAAACAAAGATCTCAGGATTCTTCTCTGGGCTTGTGAATGAAACAGGAGATTTCTATAGCAGTCTGGTGCATCCACACCACCCTGAGCAGCTGGAGATTTCTATACAGTATAAATCTGCAGCCTTTGGAGAGGTGAAGGGGTTAGATTTGGCTCTGCTGTTTTGTACAATAATAATTCTAGTCAAGCACTTGCATCACTACAAAATTCCATCCCAGACTGAGTCCAGAAGGACATGGTCATGCACCCATAATCTGACATGGACATCAAAACTCAAGATGTTTCTGAAAAGACTTATGATTGAATGTCAGCCGTGGAGCAAGAGCAGAAAAGACGTCATCACAAACAGCTTGGTTTGAACAAAGGTGTTAGCTTGGAAAATCAAACCGGTACAGCAGCACTTGCTTCTTAAATTGGGTACAAGAGATTGAAACTCAGATGGTTTGGATCAATTCATGCTTTTAGTTTTCCCAACTTTGATGTCCCTGCATCAGTTCTAACGTCCTATTTACTGTCTCCTTGATAATGGAATATTGATCTTTACAAACATACTGTATACCTTCGAGGGTAACATTTTGAATAATATTATTGAAAATGGTATAATTAGAATTGGAATTTTAGACTGATATTATAGTGGCAATTTCCCCCATTCATCCATGCTACTTAAAATAATTCAAACATACATAAAGCCTGTTTTGTGTGTTATTTTAACGATTGTCAAACTGCACACCTTTTTCTTTTTCTCTGGTTGTATTATACAGCTCAGCCACCGTTCACCATGTGTTTCCGAGTCAAGTTCTACCCGCCTGACCCGGCTACTCTGAAAGAAGAAATAACCAGGTAAGACTGGACAGCCCCCCTTCATTGCACTAGCCAGCTCAGACTAGGACTGATCACAGGTAACTCTCACCTGGGAAAGGCACGGCCGGGTGGTGTGCAGGTGAGTCATATAGTTAGGGGAGCGCAGGTTTCTCAGTGAGCCAAGTTGTTGATCTTAGCTGAGGGTAAAATAATTGGATTCTCTCAAATTAAAAAAATTCTATTGCATGGACAGATGGAGTTGCCGTGGATTTCCACAGTCATCCCCGTTCTGTGTAGGATTCGTTTCTTGTTACTTATGATCATGGTCATAAATGACAAAAAGCTGAACTGTACTGACAGCTATCAGGAAATTCTACTTGTGGTCACCTTTTTAAGATGATCTTTGTTCTGTTTATAGTGTATTTGATTCCCTCTCTGTGATGTAGGGTACGGTTCAGTAGAAATGGAATAGAAAGGAGAGGCACATCTTAGAGATGTCTGAAACTGGAATCAGGTCTGGGAAAACTGCACCGTACATGGGTGCAGAACTCGTTATAAATTTGACGAATGGCAAAAGGCAACATTGTCCATTTGAAATGTCTTTTCTGCTGCTTGTTCATGGATCTACTTTCAGATATTTTTTTAATGCATGTGTTCACTTTCTGAATTATTATTCTGTTCTTGCCCCTTAAACAGTGACTCTGTATCACAGCATTTCTCTGCAGATTTCAGATGGTTTCATTCCGGCAGGCTCTTCATTGTTTACAGACTTGTTCTGGCACGTCTGCGCTGCTTATGACTAGTCACCTGTTTGATAGGTACAAAATTCAATTTATAATACTGCACCAGCCTTAAAGATATGAGACTCGACGTTGCAATAAATAGGATTCTCCCAGTGCTTCTTATCTCATTAATGTTTATTCCACATTTCGCTGGACCCCAGCCCCAAAACTATTAAATGCAATCTGATTGGATATATCTAGGCCCTTCAATAGTATATCATCACACTGTTGTATAAATGTCTTGAAATGAAGAAAGCAAACCGCACCAGAGTTTGGTGTACAGTACCATGTGGGTTTATTAACTTGAAAAAACAACAAGAGGTCACTAAAGAGACAAAAAATACGTTTTAAATATCTCCCGCTTTCCTCTCCCCTGCTGTGCTCTCCGGGATATAAACTCAATCGATAGCTAGAAAAGTAGAAAGGTCAGCGTAATCCAAAGGATTTTATTAAAGTATACATGATTAGTTTACAGATGCCCCACAGACAGTAGCACAGTTCTGTAACATGCTACTGAATGCTTCTGTTAGTAGGTTCTTCTGCAAACATTCATAGTCTAAAGCTGAGGGAACACAAAGCCACTTTGTCAGGAACAGTGGCTTGAGACCTGGTTCCAGGAGACCTAGTCTGAGGCAGCTTCACTGTATCAAACCCCAAGTCTCCCCTGGTGTGCCATGCAGTGGCCTGAAACCTAGTCTCCTGAAGCCAAGTTCCAAGCCACAAAGTGGCTTCGTGTTTCCTCAGCTTAAGACTCCCCATGTTCTCCCTGTGGTCTGTTAGATTGTGGCAGTGTTACTACTACAAGGATCACTTGCTGTATAGTTGAGTTAATATTAGCAGAGGGGGGCTGATAAGTGAGTGCAAGCACTCAAAAAATGTTAGGTCAGCTTGATCCAAAAGAAATTTATAATGCATTCTGTCCTCGTTATCCACTTTCACAGGGCAGGGCGTCTCCTTATGACATCATCATATAACATGCGGCTACTCACCAGAACTGACAACTGTTTAAAACTGTTCTCGTACGTTCACCTGCTCTTTCAGGCCAGAGAGCTGACACGCACTTCAGTGCTGAAGAATGTAGTCTGAGAGCTGCTGTGAGTGCCACACTGGTATTTAATTACTATTCAGACAGGGAGTCCCTTTTACTGTAGTGTGAAATAAATTCAGTGCATACAGAATGAATAGGATAGAAGGAATAAGAAGATGAGGGATTGAGTCTCATTTGAGACGGTTAGTGAAACATGAAGAAGAAGGACAGTACAGGTGTATGTGGGAGGGGGGATTCTGTGGGTGGGAGGGCTGCTGTGAAGTCGGGGAGACACAAGGGGCCTGTTGAGTTGTTTTTGCTGCTTAATTAAAACGTTATTAATTGTAACTTGTCAGAACGGTTTTGTTGTATCCCTTAAAGACAAATGTATTACACTTTTGTAATTGACTCTAACTTACAGTGTATGTGGAGTTTCCTAACACTAGTCTACAGATACTCAAGGATGATGATGATGACCCTGTAGTTTTTCTTGCAAACAGTCCTATTAAATTGATTTTCTTTAACTGCATTTGATAGAAGAATGTCACTTGCAGATTGCAGCCCTCAGTATTCACAGCTAACACTTTCCTGCAACAGACTGGCGGTGATGAGCTGATGCATGCTGGGACACACTGTGTGCAGATGAAAGGGCCAGCCTCCGCAGTGTCAGGGAGATATACCGCACATGAAGAACAGTGCAGCATAATGGTCTGAGACAAGACTGACATCCAAGTAGAATGCCTTTGACAGTGGCAGTGTTCAATACAAAACCACCCCAGTTTTTAAACTAAAGGATGAGAACTTCTCTATATTAACATGGGATTGCACACGTCAAAGAGCTCCCGTTTGATAAACGCTCTTCACAGAAAGTACAGCAGCAGCTATACAGCTATACAGAACCACGTTGTGCCGCTTTGCAGTGGAGTTCCTCTCGGGCCGGGAGGGATATCTCACAGGGTTCTCTTATCTCTCAATGCTGCTCTGTAATTAGCTAACAGTGGAACTCCCTGACACCTCAGAGACAGCAAAGCCTGAAGCTGACTGTATGTTATTCCATGTGCACAGACATGAGGCAGGAAAGGGCTTCCGCTTGTACAGTTGGCCCCAGTTCTAGTATTTAGTTTTGGGGAGATTATTAGCTCAAGCGATGAACAAGCCTTTCTATTTGTTTAGATCTGATTAACGCATCATTGACGCTGCGCGAATTCAACACAAATAAATATTGTTCCGAACATTCCCCCAGCTGTTGCGTGAATTGATCATTTCCCCAAGCGCATTTTCCCCGGAAAATGTTAATTGAATTGGGCCCTTTGTGTGCATATTAGCAGGGAAACATAATGGAGTGTGTGTGTGTGTGTGGGGGGGGGGGGGTTCCAAATGAACTGTTTCAAGGTTACCTCACTGCTCTGTCCTGTATGTTTTCAATACAACCTTCATTTTTAACCACAGTCTGACACAATAATCTTTATTTATTTATTTATTTATTTTTTAGTACATTTGAAAACTGCATCTTGTTTTCTGTAAGGCGATTTAATCTGATGACTATCGCACTGCACGATTTCACAGGGAAAAGTGGGGGGAGCATTTTAGCAACATTATTATATCTATTGATTTGTAAATGCTACACTTTGGTGGTGCAGCTACAGTACACCACAATCCTGGAAGCAGTATGTCATACACACTCAGTAAATGAGAGTGCTGTTTGTGTTGTACGAATCAAACACACACAGATCATTTCATGTATGCTGGTTACAGGCTTGCGACATTGGATCATTTTATTGAAATACTGTTCTATACATACTGTGCTACAATCCATTACAAGCAAGATTTCTCTTTTGTTTCTCTTGCGTAGATATTTAGTCTTCCTGCAGATCAAGCGAGATTTATACCACGGTCGCCTGCTGTGCAAGACTTCCGATGCTGCGATGCTAGCCGCCCATATCCTGCAAGGTAATTGGTTTGAACAAGATAAATGTACCATTCATACTGAGTGCTTATTACATTACTTCACCTGCAACAGGTCATACCTCTTAAAGAAACCTCCATGATATAGGTAAACAGGGTAGGCACATGTGATGCTGAATAGAAAAGAAGAAAGATAGCACCATGTGAGGCAGCCATCTGAACTGAAGAAGGACAGCACGATGTGAGGCAGTTTGTTTGCTTGTTTGCGAGTGATTGGTCTTTGCTCCAAGCTTCTTGAGGTGTGCTGGCAATTATTTCCTCCAGTGAAGCGATTAACCAGCAGATCTTTAATTTAGCAGAGCCTCCTGAATCGGAGGCAGGCAGCCTGGGGGCTGAATCAGCCCTGACATCATTATTTCAGCCAACCTTATCATCTTTTTAAGAAGCTCTTTCAGGAGTATATCCTCACATGGAATACTGGATTGTGTAGATGGGACAGTTTGCATACATTTACAAGTCTACAGTAGAACCAACTTCATCCAACTCTTTATATCAACCTGCCTCTCGTCTGCAATGCAGCTCTGTCCCGAGTGCATAGGAAAGAAAGTCGCAGCTCTGTAGATTCTGATAAGCACCTGTTTATCCAAATGCCTGCTTCTACTGTTTGTCTGTCTGTATGTATGTAAATTGATAAAATAGGTTGTACTGTTCCTAACCCCCTTAGCTGCAGATGCATAAGCCCTGTGTTTTGAAGCTATTGACATCTACTTAAAGATTTTCTCTGTTCCAGCTGAAATCGGGGACTATGACCCTGGGAAGCACCCTGAGGGCTACAGCTCTAAGTTCCAGTTCTTCCCCAAACACTCTGAGAAGCTGGAGAGGAGGATCACGGAGGTTCATAAAACAGAACTGAGGTAACGCTTTGGGTTCTGTTTCGTTCCCTGGGGGGCAGGCACACAGGGTAGATCCCTGAGGCCTGTCTTTGCATTGATTTCGTCTGGCCTGATGAAGGAGTGTGATCCAGAGGAGCTGTGGTCTGGATAGATTCCATGCTTCCACTCACTGTGACGTCTCTCTTGAAACTTGGTTAGCACCAGCTCATGATTTATGAATCGTTGCCATAGCAGGTGCGTCTCGGTGCTGCGGCTGTAGCCGGGGTCTGCTGCAGCAGTCACAGACAGTGTTAGATATATAATGTATCTGAGTTCCATATTTCTAGTCCTGGATTATTAACCCAGTTACCTGTCAACGTAATAAACTCCAAAAAAGAAAAAGAAAAAAACAACCAATCATAAAAATGAATTTGCCCTTGGAATTCAGTTTCGTCCTTAAGGGTTATTGCAATGTGCGAGTGATGTATTAGAGCAGCAGCTGTTCAGTCTGTAAGAAACATCTGAATGCATGTGTGGGTGTTGGGGTTTGAGATGCTCAAGGGGTTGCTTTGAGTTGCGCAATACATTCTATAGCATTGGAGAATTCATGCAGATGTTGTTCACTTCTTATCTTAGTTCTGGTTGTTCCAGAGAAGCAGTCAGAGCTACCAAGAGTTGTATCATGGAGCTAAAACCCACTGGGGGATCCAGGAGACAAAGGGTTAAGAGCTAATGCAAAGAGTCGCTTCAGAAAGGTTGCCTGCAAACCACATGTGAAGGGCAGCTGAGCCGCTGGGTTCCACACAGCTCCCAGAACAACACTCCTTGCCAGTAAGAAAGCATTATCTTAGTCAAAACATGATTCTCTGGATAGATTTCTGTACCTGTTGCAATGCTTAATCCTACAGTGTGTTTTAGTCGGCTGCAAATTTACAACCTTGCAAGTTTCAGAGGGGTCCAGGATTAATATCCAGATGCACAGTCTGTGGTTTGCCGGAGGACACTGCAAAATACAACCCCTCATTCTCTGCATTACAAAATATTCATTTAGAAATGTGTGCATGCTGCTTGTAATGTTACACAGATTGATATCCTGCCTGATTGGATGAGAGATCCTAGGATTGAAGCCTATAGTTATACAGTGAATGAGAATTGATAAATAAAACATACCATCATTGCTTAATGCTGTGAATAATGAAACAGGCTCATAGCTGTGATGCATGCTGGCTGCAAAGTACTTCTGAAAAGTCATATTTGAGGATTGTTCTGTTTCATTAGCAAAGCCCAGAGAATAATATTGAACTGTAATGAGACAATATTGAGGGCTTTGTATAATGTAAGGTACAATGTAAGACATGTTTGAGTCATTGGTAGAAATGTTTTTTCTAGCTTTTTTTTTTTTCTTGTCTATTGCTGAATATCTTCTTGTTGAGTTCAAGGGTATTCTGATGGGGGGACTTCTTTGTGCTTAAAGTAATCTGTAGAGGCAATACATCGCCTGCACAGCTTTGTGGTTTGTCTGAAAAATCAAGTACAATCTCACTGTGGGTATACTGCAGAGCTGCAACAGCAACTGATTCCCACTCCAGATAATACAGCTGATTGGGGGGAATCTTCCTTACCTCCTCCTCCAATCATTGAGCTAGACTCCACCATTTACATGTCCCCTCCAGCTCCAGCCATAAACACAATACCAGTGCTCATTAAAATGCACAGCACACTGATTCGCATGATAAGTACAACCATTGTCTGTATGTATCCGTCAGTGGTTAATGGCTGAGGGGCTGATCATACTCACACTTTTGCTAAATCATGATGAACACCGGATTAAGAGAAATACTAAATCAGCAAGCCTGTAAAACTTGATTGCTGCAGACGGATTCTTCTACTTTAAAAATGTTTTAATAAAAATCACACACACCATGACAAAGGTGCTCGTTCCCTTCAGCCCTTTTAAAACAACACAAGGGCTAATCCAATATAGGAATATACTGTGCATTTACTATAGGGTTTCTCATGAAAGGGTTAATCCACTGAGACACCTACAATGGCCCTAAACGCGTCACAGACTGCCACTGACATATCTCGAGTCGTGCACTTGTCTCCTCACTGCAGAAGCCCCACAGGACTGAAGGTCAATAGCTTTTCTTTGTATTTGGCTTTACATTTTAAACTTGTTTACTTGTCTCCCCTGTATTCAGTGCGACAGTCTCTATCGCCCTCTTCAGTTTGAACATGTGAACTGCAAGCCTGTATCTCTTACTGTCTGCCGCCCGTGAAGTCTTAATTCACAGTCAGGCATATGTTGTCAAGTAGTATTTCAGTTGTTTTTAATGATGAATGAAGGCAGTATTTGCCCGAGGAGCGAGACTTGATTAATAATGTTGATTAATACCGGCAGTGATGAGCGCAGTGTTGTCATACTCTTGACAGCACAGTTCGGCGTGTTGCTCTGCAGTTCAGCAGGATCCCCAGGTGAAGAGTGTGAGACGAGCACATTTACAGCACGCTGATCTGTCACTGTATGGGGCAGCCGGCTTCATAGTGCTTTAGTGCTACAGTTTTATATATAGATTGGGTTATGTAACATGTAATTAGTTGCGTAATGCATTTCAACAAAGATATTAATATTAGTAAGAATCTGTCTATTTCATAACTTTAATGCATGCAATTAGAAATGCTTAATAAGGTACGTTGAAGTCATCTTTTTAAATGGAAGTAAAGTCACCTTCCAGGAATACTAAAATACATATTTCCACAAAAAAAAACTTCTCCCTGTGTTGTCTGTGTAAAAAAAAAAAAACTTCCGTTACTGAAGATTGGACTATGCGTGATAAGAATGGAAAAAAGTTCCAAGTTAAAAGCTTGGTCTCTTTGAAGCTGGTAAACCGTGGCGCAGGTCCACTGCACACACAACTAGCTGCTGTGCACAAGCTTGAACTTTGTTCTCTGTAGTTTATTGGCCGGGTCCTACATGCTCTACTGCCCTCTTGTGTTTAGTTCTTGGTAACTGCAGGCTTATTGTCTTCACAGTCCTTGCCAATGATAATATTTTATTCACTCTATCTCCATTATGGTACTCCAGGTTTTAATAATGCTCAGCATGAGACTGGGCAAGCATTCAATAATCCCAGTAATTGAACCTATAAAACACAGGCAATAAACTAAATATCAGTCAAATGGGTATCGCCACTATGGATCAAAGCACCATGCTGTCAGTCTAGTTCCTGTCACAGCTTTTATGCCCTCCAACCTTCCAATGAGTAACATTCAGATTTTTTTTTTAAAACTGCCCCGCCCGGTGCACGTGATGTCACTTCCATGCACGACTCAGGGTTGTCATCTGATGAAAAGCTTGAAAGGGATCAGGTGAAATCCAAGGCTTTTGGGATTCAGTTCATAGTCGTGAGGATCTAGTCACAGTATTGCTGGGTTGGGTAATTGAATGAAGAGCAATGAGGCAGGTGCAGCAGGGGGAGCTTTTGGCTGCTGCGCCCCGAGGCAGTGTATGAGGGATTCAGAACCGTGCCTGTTTTGAAACCTGTTTTATTTAATTTCTAAGTAGAATTTGATGCCTGCAAAGCACTTTGAGACAGCCTTGGTGGTGAAAGGCACTATCTAAATAACAAGTTTTTAACATGTATTTAAAGAAATGACATGTATTTCTTTATATTTCTCTTTAAGCGGGCAGACGCCTGATGCATCGGAGTTCAACTTCCTCCAGAAAGCCCAGATGCTGGAGACGTACGGCGTGGATCCCCATCCCTGTAAGGTAACGAACTGATAATGACGTGCATTCGCTGTCTCTTAACCCATTCAAACTGCTTTCCATGCACGTGCATGCACTCAGATTGCAAGAGATATGTGGCTGTAATTCCTTTCACCAGAAGAACAGCGTAGGTGCAGTAAGAACTGTGAAGCCCAGCGAGGAATGGAAAACCATATTCAAAAACTATAGTTAATGCACAGTGCAACCATGGGAAACCTGCAGAAGTGCTGTAGTTAAAAAAAAAAAAAAAGGTTCTTGTGTCTTCAGGCAGATTCCTTTGTTTTCCAGGACGTGTCGGGAAATCCAGCCTTCCTGGCCTTCACTCCTTTTGGATTTGCAGTGTTGCAGGGAAACATAAGGATCCATTTTCTAAAGTGGTGAGTGAAGCTCCGTGAGGACTTTGCAATAGCGCCACCGCGGTGAAACCAAAGCAAAGTATAAACGGGTAAAGCATGGTAAATACATTGCACTGGTACAGACAGGTGGACCCATTGCATTTCAGCAAGGATATTAACATTACATCTACAACATGAATGGCATAACTTTAATGCATGCAGTTAATAATGCTTATGTTAAAGTGATCTTTTTTTAAATGGAAGTAATGTCACCTTCCAGGAACAGTAAAAGAAACATTTCTACAAAAACCTTCTCCCTGTGTTCTCTGTATAAATAGCCATGCCTGATATACTTCAGTCACTGAAGATTGTATTATTTGACCACGCCCTGACCTCAGATTCTACAGTGGTTCTGCAGCGTGTCATTATTTGACCACGCCCTGACCTCAGATTCTACAGTGGTTCTGCAGCGTGTCATTATTTGACCACGCCCTGACCTCAGATTCTACAGTGGTTCTGCAGCGTGTCATTATTTGACCACGCCCTGACCTCAGATTCTACAGTGGTTCTGCAGCGTGTCATTATTTGACCACGCCCTGACCTCAGATTCTACAGTGGTTCTGCAGCGTGTCACAATGCTTCTTTCTTGTCTACTGTCATGTAGCGCATTGCTCTTCTAGGATGCTGTACTGTTTGGTACATGGAGTTCATTAGAGAGTGGTCTGATTCATCAAAAGGTGGAGTTAAATTGAATTCCCATCACTGCGGGGGAATTCAGTATAGTAATAACAATGAACTGATGCTTCACAGTTTTCAGCCCCTATGGTTTTTTTTTTTTTCAATCATTGAATCTTTTTTGTGTGTAGGAACGAAGTGACGAAGCTGAAGTTCGAAGGGAAGACATTCCATATATATGCAAATCAGAGGGAGGTAAGCAAAACACATTCAAAAGCTTTTCTATTTATTAAAGCACCGAGATAAAAAAAAAAAAAAAATCAATTACTATTTGAACTGTGGTGCTCACGCAGCGTGTCTGAAAAAGAACCACAGGAGCACATTCTCTGATTCGTTTTTTAGTAGACTTTTCAAGTTTGTAATTTTGATTAGATTTTTTTTTTTAAATTCTTCTCCCAGGACAGAAAGATCATTTTAACTTACTTTGCACCGACGCCCGAAGCCTGCAAGCATCTCTGGAAATGTGGCGTGGAAAACCAGGCTTTCTACAAGTAAGTAAAGCAATTTAGAAGGTGAATTATATTGGACTGGCCCTCCTTCTGCCATCAGTAGGCATGGCATCACAGTGAAGGCTCTGTTCTGTTCATCTTGATGAGTCACACTGACTGACTCATGACATGGAAACTGAGAGCGATTTGGGATCTAGCAGAAACATCATACACCACAGGAAGAGGGTTTAATGTGCAGATCCAACATCTGTAATTAGGGAACGGCATCATTTAATGAAACTACTTGGGCTTCAGCAGCTGTGGCTCATCTTAAATAAGGAAGCAGAACCTATAGATTTACATACCAACCAACATATACTCAACTGTAACCCCGCTGTGGCAATGCCGTGCTGCAGCGGACGGTCGTGTTGGAGTTTGGAACCGTTTGAATCCTGCTCCGCAGCTCACTGCTTGATAAGTCACCTCTGTGCTTGTCCCCAGGCTGTGTGGGGGTGGTTAGCTCTCTTGCCCCTTGCCTCTCCCATTCACAGTTGCCCTGGAGCTGACGTTGACGTTGCCACTAACGACTGCCTCCATTGAGCCCAGGGGGTGCACTGGTCCTCCTCTCAGCTGTTCACCTCTCCCCTAATACTGTCCTTTAAATCCATTCTGACAACACGCGGATATTTCAGCATAAACATACAATAACAGATGATTAAGTTTAACATAATGCTCAACAGCCAATTGCTCACTCGCTGCTTTTAAGAGTTTATGGCAGTGTACCGTGGTAAAAATAGCATAAAGGCATGGTGAAGCACATGGCAAGCAAGGTAAAGTGTGGAAAAGTGGGGTACAGCCAGAATAAAGCTTGGTTAAAATACATTGCATATGCTGATTCATCATCAAAATAATTTTAGCAAGTGAAACCCACAGGACAGAAGTCTGCTTTCTGATGAAGTCCAGTACAATGACAATAAATCAAAGGAATAATTGGATTTATTTAAACCGAATGGGACTTTGAGACATTTAATGTATCTGCAGAATCTCACATCAGCATTAAAAATGCAGGGCTTTGGTGCATAGCGGAGAGATATGCATGAGCAAGTATATAACGGCAGAACAGTTTGTACAGAAGGCAGACACCTCTTTATTACTGACATCACTACAGAGCAGGGGAGTTTCCATGCTGGCTTCTCTTCCGATCAGCACACCAGAACCGTAAACGCGCAAGGGATTTGAGTTAGTGTAGTGAACGCGTTTAGACCCACACTGTTGAACAGGCACACAATATTTACCTTCCAGACCGCTAAATGATGACAAACGACCTGTAGAATAATTAATTGTTAATGGGTTCTTATCATCTCTGCCTGCATAAGCCAGAAAGGATCCTGAATAATGCAGAAGGTTCATTTTCTCCAAGAACATTGTTTTAGACACTGCTGACAGAATTCATCGTTCCCGTCCCTGTGTCAGGGTAATAAAACAGGACAGTGAGCCGCGTCTGACAGCACGAATGAAGTGGCACTGCAGTCTTTCATAGAGAGAGATGCTCAAGAGGCCAGAATTCTTCTTTTGAGACATTGTCACTGTTCTGTTATAGAAAGGAGCTGTTGTTATATTACCTGGACTCACTGTGCTGTTCAGATGCGCTGTGCACATGTCTTTATATATTGTTTTAAACAGACCAGAAAGTATTTAACTATAACAGGTAATTCATACTATTAGTCTTTGCTGTTATGTGTGTTTTTATAACTGACATTACATGGCTGTAAAGGGTTTAAGTAGATTTGAAATACAGCAAAGCGGAGAGCTGCCCTCTCCTCTTGGTCTGTTCCTTGTTCTAGATTGAATGCAATGTTGTGCTGAAATAAATGTATTTGTTTTCTCTGACCCTTTACTAAAAAGAAAAAAAAAATCGATGACACAAATCTATGATGACTGCTTCGACGGGAAGTCTTTATCTGCCCAGAGCAAATGCTGGTGCTGCCTCCCCTGCTCCACCTGTGGCTTCCGACACTCTCCTAGCAGTACGCAATCACATTTCAAAACCTGCAGTGCTTCATTCGAAGATCTCAGCGCAGAAACCCTGTGCATATTTAGAGTTCCTCTTGCTTTGATCCAGTGCTCACCCAGCAGATCCCCTGTGTGACTGGGCACTCTGATGCTCTAAGTGATTCCCATGTTTAGTACAGGATTATCCACCTGCTTTATTTGCACGATGTTTACACAGTGTCCTCTCTGTCCCCTGGTCGCAGGCTGGAGAAGTCAAGTCAGGTGCGCACGGTGTCCAGCAGTAACCTGTTCTTTAAGGGAAGTCGGTTCCGATTCAGGTAAATAATTACAGTAAGTAGAGGTCATTGAAAATATTTTCCAGTAAATAAGAGGTGTTTTACATTAAGAGTGATGACCTCATCAGTGTTACCTTACGCATTCTGCTCTGCGCTGAGCTCGGAGGAACAGTTGACTTATGATCAGATTGCTTCATGGTATTTTGCTAACAGTTATCTTGATGTATTTATACAGGCTGTACTGAGGTGGTACCATCTCTCCATTCTAATAAAGAGCTGCCATATTTATTAAGATAAACTTCTTTTGTAACTGAACTCTGTTAGTGCCCAGAACTAATCTGGAGGTTTGAAAAAAAAAGACATGGTGTCTATTGAAGAATACACTAATGAAACTCACAGACACTGTTGAAGACGTCGGTTTCCTCAAGTCCTCTTCTTACAGTGATTTACACAGTGGTGGAATTTAAAGGAATTGAACAGGCTGCTGTAACATTGTATCTCATGGATAATTGCCCATGGGCACTGTAGCAGACTCCAATGTTCCTGGGATCCATGTGTGACTGCTGAGAGAAGAAGCTTGGTTTGGTTTTGAAGATTTCTCATGTTGATTTGATTAAGACACAGAGCACGGCCCGCACTGTGTATTGTGATGCTATAAATGTGTGCTTATAAGCTGTCGCTTTGCATTTTTCTAGCGGCAGAGTTGCAAAAGAAGTGATGGAGCAAAGTGCAAAAATCAAACGAGAGCCTCCTGAAATACACAGGTGACAAGAATTATTATTATTATTATTATTATTATTATTATTATTATTATTATTATTATTATTATTATTACAGTGTGTAATCCTGCCTGCATCTTGTAAAGCGCTTTGTGATGGTGGTCCACTATGAAAGGCGTTATATAAAATAGATTGATTGATTGATTGATTGCATGTCTGCTGTTTTCTTTCCCAGGGCAGGGCTGGTGCCCAGTCGGAGCTGCCCCTCTATCACTCATGGGCCTCGGCTCAGCAGCGTCCCAAGAACTCGCAGGAGAGCCGTGCACATCTCAATCATGGAAGGTAAAAGCCAGGCAACTGCTAGCATCTTAATGTACCTCTTTCAGCAGAGGCTTGCAAAACCTTACTAAAGATATTCCATCCAGTATATTGAGCTTATTGCACATACTGGTCCCACTGGATAACCCGGCACTAGATTTCTACTCAGCTGCAGGTTTGTAGTGATGTGAGATCGAGGCAGTCATATCTAAGCACGTGCATACGGCTTGTTAAACTTTAGAGTTTTACATTAAGAGCATCCAGAAAACATGCATATCCAATTGTGATGGAACTCGAAACTCTTTCGTTATTGAGACTCTGGAGCTATTTGGAGGAAGCTGTCTGTCTGTCCATCTGTCCCTCTCACATTTGTAGTTATTGTAAGGGCCTGGCTTCTCACACAGCCTTTAAGCAAGGTACCTCCTATTAAAGACAAGCCCTGCTTGAAGCTGAGCGATTTGAACACACCTGTGCATACTGTGGAGGAGGGGCAGTGTGATCTTCTGTTTCACGTCACAGATGGCTCTGGTGTTGGGGGGGATGTTCCTAACATTCCTGTTGTTGTTACTGTGCTTTGGTTTCTGTTTGGCAACATCAACACTGACGTGCACTAATAGGGGGGCAAAGTGATCCTTTTCCATGAGCTCATCTCGGAATCTGAACAGATAGGATGATGACCTCACTGTAAAGCTCAGCAGATCCCCCCCTCCCAGGTGTGAAACACGACCCTCTGGCTGGCTGACTGGAATCACTTCCCATGTGCCTGTGTCACTCAGAACTCTCTATTTCTGGAGACACAGAGGATGATCTGCCTAAGTCATTGTGTGTTAAAGTGAGGGATGGGCCAATAGGAAAAAAATATCACTAACTGTCTGCTCTCACTGCACTGTCATCAGAGATGCCTGCTCTCACTGCACTATAGAGACGCCTGCTCTCACTGCACTGTCATCAGGGCTGCCTTCTCTCACTGCACTATCATCAGCAGAAGTGACTTCATGTTTTCTTAGTTTATTAGTGGCTTTGCACTCTTCTGCTTGAAAGTGAATGGCCAAGGTGCCCTGTTTGTAAGACCTCTACAAAAAACTACACTGTAAAGGAATTACATGCAATTAATTTTCTTAGAAAAGGAACACATCTAAATTTCATAAGCATTTTAAGATTTGCAATTTTTCCAGCTTTAGCAGTTTAAACCGGTGGTCTTTATTGAGTTTAATTGCATTGACGTTGGAGCAAGACTAAATAGGGAGAAACTAAATAAACTATAAAGTAACTAAGCCTATAGTTGTCTGTGATTGCCTTTCCCCCCAAAAAATACTAATTTGGTCTGTTAACTCCAGAGGCTTTGTGTTTCAGTTATGTTTACAAAAAAACCCAAAAGATTATAAAGGAAAGATGCAATTCCCTTCATGCATTATTTTAACTTAAAGTAGAAATTGACAAAGTTCATGTTCTGTAGCGACCAGGCTCATCGTTACTTATCAAACTGTAAGGTAAGCAGTGTTCTTGTTGTTGGGATCAGTTTAGTTTTAGTTTTGCTGAACAAAACCCTGCAGACCATCGCTGTGTGTGTGGGTGTGCTGCGCCTCTGCCCGGGTATTAATAGCTCTCTGTAAATAGCATCAGCAGTGACAGGATCAGGGTCGCATATCCACCCTGGCCATGTATGTAAGGCTAAGAAAAGGCCACAGGGCACACTGTGCATTCTTGTCAGAGTTAACTCCACTCATGTAGTCCAGCGAGCTGCTTCTGCTGTGTGATCAAAGGGAACAGGGAATAAAGGGGCTGTTGCTGAAAGCCATCATGGTGAAGTGCCTGATCAAGATCAAAACCAAGGTTAACGTTCATCTCCGGATGATCAACCACTGCTACCGGGATGTGAAGGTGCGTGTGCTGAGCCTCGGACCCCGCATCCTGGGCAAGGCTCTGGGGGCCCTGCCGCTCTTTCCAGCGCTCACCAATTTCAGCCATGCAGAGCAGCCAGCGAGCCTGCAGCAGAGCTACCGGCAGATCTCTGAAGAGCCGAGCTGCTCTGCAGGGCCCTCCGCAGGTAATTCAGTGAGAGAACTTCACTCACCAGAATACTCCTTCCCCTCATCAGCACTGCATTCTAAATGCGACGGCGACTCTGAGCCTGCTCCTGCTTGCTTTAAGGTGGCGGTGACAGCGTTGCTGTCTTGCAGGTTATGGGTGAGAGCGTTGCTGTCTTGCAGGTTATGGATGAGAGCGTTGCCGTCTTGCAGGTTATGCTCGGAGCTTTGTTTTTGTAATTGTGGGGTTTGTTTCTTTTAGATGTGCGACTGTAGCTTCCAGTGTGTTTTACTGGATAGTGACTGCGGGCAGCTAAGAGGACTGGGGAAAGGTGTGTTAATGTTAGCAGCGCATGTGTTGGGTATTGTCACTGCATGTCAATCAGCAGCACTGTGGACAGTGTTGTACGAATAGTGAATGCCAATCTAGATCATGCAACTGTCAGTGTTGTCTAACAGTAAAAAAAAACAAAATGAAAACCTTGTGGAATACAGAACCCCCTGAGTCAGGATGTAGCTGCATTCCTGCATAGTTGTAATTTCCTTTTATAGATTTTGTATTTAGTTATTTGTTTTGTTTGATGCCACGCTGTCACAAGCTGGAATATAAATTGAATCTCCAGAGAACAGTGTAATTGATATGTTCTGCCTGTTCAGAAAAGAAATGTACTATCTCAGCACAAAGCTATTAGCTTCCCTGCATCACGGCTTTCTGTTGATTCTGCAGTGAAATACCGGGATTCAGATACAGCAGTTTGAAGTGGCAAGAGCTGTCTCGCTAAATCAGACCATTTGAGGGCATAAAAATAATAAGCAGAAGGTACAGTCCGCTATTCACTGGCAAATAGTATCTCACAACAGGAAACTCTATTATTATACAGACACTGCAGGGAGGCCAGGGGTAATCTTAGAAAAGAAGTGTGAATTCCAAGGGCATCTGATTATAGAGGGAACACATGGTGCTGTCTGCTACAGCTACTGCAGTACATAAGGAAGCAGGATCTTATATGGACTCCAGTCTGTATGTTAGTCAGTTACTTCCAGACATATCTCTTCTTATCGTTTTTTGGATTACCCATGACAGTGTACTCAAATAAAAAATACTATTGTACTTCCCAAAAAATGCTACAGTTTCCCATAAAGTATTATAGTATTTTTTTTAAGTCAGGTAATTCTGCAGTGTAATGCAGTATTTCGAACACTGTGTATCTTATAATGCAGCTGCACTTCACAGTTGCAGTGTTAAGGGTATTGCAGTACAGACAGTATTGAAAATTCACAATCTTGGCAGAAGAAGAAGCCTACTTGGACTAAAATGCCTTGGAATAAAACAATGCATTTTATAAGTAATTATATTATAGTTGCAAATGTTAAGATGCAGTTTAAGGTCCTTGACACCAATAGACAGTAGAAACACACTAAAACGCAGTGCGTGGTTTATAATGGACAACGGGCACGAATCTCTTATGCAATGCATACCTGAAGGGCATACCCTACTAGATAATTGACTGCTGTGCTAGTTAACCATCACAACTGAGTTAATTCCCACTGCTGAGGGCTTTATTGCTATTATGATGTGAGGTCGAGACTATCAGCTTATCAGTTTCCAACACTGCTTACTCCCCTCCCTTCTCCTCTGTGTGACCCGGCAGGTCTGGAATCGCTGCGTGACAGTGCCCACTCCACCCCGGTGCGCTCGGCTTCGCACGGAGACTCCTTCATGCCCCGCTCCCGGAGCCTCATGACGGACAGCAGCGAAGGGGCGGCTATCATCTCAGACGAGGTCTACAGCCCCTCGGACAGCGTGCTCCCCACGCCCGTGGCCGACCACAGCCTAGAGCTGGCCATCTCGCGGCAGATCAACGGCGCCCCCTGCAGCATTGAGGAGGAGAAGGAGTCCGAGGCCGGCACCCCCATAGTCGGGGAGGTGGTCGAGTTCGGGCCCGACGGCAAAGCCCTGAGCTCGGATAGTGCTGGCGGGGCAGGGCCGGGGTCTGCGGGCGAGGTGGAACAGGTGAATACGTTTGTTTTAAGTGTCCTCCGTTTACTCCTTGTGACCATTGGACTCCTCTTTGTCTTGCTCCTTCTCCTCATCGTTCTTACCGAGTCTGACCTTGACGTTACATTTTTACGTGATATTCGGCAGACCCCTGAGTTTGAGCAGTTCCATTACGAATACTTTTGTCCCCTCAGGCGATGGTTTGCCTGCAGGTTCCGCGCCCTGGCCGGCCTGCTCATTGATACGTGAAGCAGGGCTCAGGGTTAAAGCAGCTGCCCCCGATCGGGAATCAAGAAGATAACACACTGCTGCCTGTTTCCACCACAGCGCGATGGAGCGCGGCACCATCGGAACATGAATCCAGCTTCTTTCATGATGCAACAAAGCCAACTCGCCATGGAAGAGTCCAGGACAGATTTCACAAAAAAAAAAAAAAAAAAAAAAGGAGTTTTGTTTTTTTATTTTTAAAAGAGGAAAAAAAAATGGATTGACCGAAATTTCCAAATTTCAGGTCATTTCAGGAATTAATTTTTCAAAATGGTGCACAGTTCCTTTTGAAAGCATTGTTATTTTTCGGAGAAAAAAAAAAAAAAAGATGCCTTCTTTATTTTCTATTTATTCATTTTGATTGAAAATGTGATTTACTTTTACAACATGTTAAGCATACAAAACAGAGCCAGAGATGCTTATATATTTCAAGTGTGTTGTGACTGTGGTTTGAGCAGTTATGGAAAAAATGAGGTTTAAAATTGAAAGAAAAAAAATCATATTTTATTTTCAGTGGAGTGAGGAACTCCCATTTTAAAGTGATTCTGTGGATTTTTTTGGGGCTTTGAAGGAGCGTCCGGATTTCAGGTTACAAGCTACTAACGCCAACATGATTTCTTTCAGGTGTTTTTCAAGGTTGCAATGAAGTTATGATCCATTGAACACAATATTGAAGGATGCAGGAGACTGCAGCGTGGGGTGGGGTGTCTACACCCACTGAAACGCTGGGCTGTGCTACTGAGCTTAATATGTTCATTTAGAATCGCCATATATAATACCATGTGTTTAATGAATGAATCAATTACAACAGCAGGGTAGTGGTGTTAGCTTGTTAGAGGACGGAGGAGGCGATAGATGTTTTAAACTGGTCCTCTATTCACTGGCTTTTAACTGTGAGGTTAAACTTTACTTTCATAGAATTCAATTATGTGTAGGCAGTAGCAAGCTATGTAGTAGAACTCAGATTAAAAATAAATTAATAATAATAATAATAATAATAATAATAATAATAATAATAACAACAACAACTAGATAAAATGGTGTACTGTTGTGTGATCTAGCAATGTCAGTAACTGGTAAAAAAGTGGTGACGGTCAATCCCTTACGAACACTCACTGGCATATTTAGATCCAGTTTAGCTTGTCATGCAATATAACAGAGCTATGGAAAAAAAAATCAAACGTTCAGTTTTCTAGAACGCGTGTGTGTGTTAGTGCATTGTTTAAAAAGATGTTAAAAAGAGCAAGTAGGCAGTGAAAAAAATACAGTACAATGGTTACTCATTGGTTTAATCTGGGGGGGGTGTGGGTAACTCAACAGCAACTGTAAGTTTGTAATTAAGAAAAAAAAAATGAAATGCTGCAGTTTTTGTACTAGAATGAGTTGTTTCATAATATATTGACTGTTTTTTTTCCTTGTATATTTTAAATAACTGAGAATGTTATTTTGTTATTCAAAATGAAATTCTGCCTCTTAGTTTTTAGCTCTTAGAGGTGGATCAGGTGTGAGATAGCATTGATGACGGAGAGGAGTAAACTGAGATGAGGGTTTACCCAGATTCATTGCCGGCAGGATTCCAGCACTGGTATTGCAGTCACTGCCAGTCACTTGGTTACCAGCACGACTTAGCAATGAGAACACACCCAACACCAGCTAGCAACTGCAGCTGTTTGACAGCAAATGCCAGTTAATGGAATGTTTTTGGGTCAAATTTACAGTGAAAGGGACATCATTTGCATTGGTTTAACGAGTTCAGTATCAGCTGAAAGTCCACAAAAGCTTTATGTCTGGCAAGGCTGTTTCCTTCAATAAACCCAAAGCCGAATCCAAGAACGAGGACAACCAAGCATACGAATGTTACTCAGCTCTACTGCAAACACTGAGCCCCTTTCCCTGCAAATAAAAACTGGGTATAATGCAATCTGTGCTTATGAAGCAGGTTTTGCTGTGTTCTAATCACTTGGTTTTTAAAAAGTACAGTACAGTGTGGGGTCCTGGTAATTGCATATACTGTAGATAGATGCAATGCAAGTATATGTTTTTCTATCAGTTAATAGAAAACTTCATATAAACTGGTGTGGGGCTGCAGTGCATTTACTTACTGCAGGCGCGCTGCAGTTTTAAGAATCAAGCCCACAGTTCATGGGGAAGCAGTAACCATTTTAGCTTTTGAATGCTGGAGAAATCCCTGAAGTATTTTATCAAGAAATGTGTGTGTATTATGAAAAAAAAAAGAAAAGTTGATAAGTTAGTTTCTAATAATTTATAGTATTAGAGCTTTTTATTTTTAAAATGACTACAGGAAGTGCTATTTTTTAAAGAAAACAAGTGCGGCAGAAGGAGGGCAGGTGAGGAGTTCTGGGATATCGAGGAAGGTTGTACTGCCTTATATTCTGGCAATATGAAAAAGCAGCTACTGGAATGGGGTCCAATGTACACATGTGTTGCTCATAATTTCATAGAACAGCCACATGTAGAAGAAATCCCCCTTGCCAAAAGCCAGACCGCATTCAATTCTGAGCCTGTCAGTTCTGAAAGTCAGTGTTGGCCCGGGCCAGTAGTGGAGCTCAGAGGTGCTGTTGTCAGCTCAGTAGAGGTCCCCTCTCCTCAGGACCAGAGCTCCAGCAATGCCCTGGCATGGGTTTAGGTGGCACTGTGCTACAGATCCCTTACTGGGGATGTTCACCCTAACAGAGGTCAAGCCAGCCTGGTCAGCTCCCCTCTTATTCTCCATGCCTGGGCTTGGGGGTGATGATAGGTCACCGTGTACTCTGTGACTCCCCAGGGGAGCCTGTCTCTGGGTATCCTACACCCGCTTTACATGGCTTCATCGATAGGGTCGTTGATGAAAGTCACCAAGTTCATCGGGTAGAGCCGTGCCTGCTTGTCTGCTCCCCTGAACGTTCTCTTATCACATGACCAGAGCTGCAGCAGCTGTTTCTACTCTCAGAGCTGTTCTATGCAGTATGAGCAGTGTGTGTGTGTGTGTGAGTGTGTACCCCATGGTTATGACAAAAAGGCATTAAAGGTGTACTAACCAAGGCTTTTAAAAAAAAGTGATCTATTCCTATAAGTGTGTCAACAAGATCCTTATAATTTTACTGTTGGTATTTTTGTTTCCCGTACTTGTTTATTCTCAATTGGACTCCTATGAAGCCCATTTGTCATTTGCCACATTGCTCTTGTGTTACAGATAACAGGACCATATAGTTTAGTATGAGCTGCAGATGGGGCCCTATTATATGTAACTCAGGAAGTGATCTCATAGCGTTGTGGTAAGAAATAATTGGATTCAACTGAACTGATAAATATCAACAGCAAAACAGCAAAGGACATTTTGAAAATGCAGTTGAGATTAAATAAAAGCTTTGGTTATAAAAAAAAAACAAAAAAACCCTGTTCAGATCAGACAAAACCCTTCGATTTATTTAAATATGAAGTTTAGACACTGTTACAGCCATTCAAAATGTTAAACAGCTTTGAAAACGTAATTATTTGAAAGCAAAAATATTATGTCATTTAAAACTGACCGGCACTTTTCTTATTCAATGTTAATGGAAACACAGCTGGAACCAACCATGAACTGAATGTGAAGAAGCCAAGCAGCTGTCCCGGTTCGTGTTTCATTTTCTTTCTACTCTTGTTTGATGGCTGGGCTCAGTGAAATGTCAAGACACAAGACGGCCGGCTCCTGAAGGGAACAAAACTCCCCCGAGATCGTCGCCGGTCTAGTTTTCTGTAGTGTGTTCCAAAAAAGCATCATGTAGCGTCAGTGTCAAATTACTTCATTCTGTGCTGCTCTGAAAATGTGGACTAAGTCATAGCGGAGCTATTCAAAAAGCAAAAAAGATGTAAAAAAAAAAAAAAAAAAAAAAATGCAAAATCTCAAGCTGTGGTAGACACAGGCTGTGCTGTGCAACCATCGAAGGTAGTTTTCTTCACCGCAATTTAAGTCTGAGCGTTGCTTCTGGAGTGCCAAAGCACATTCCCACCTTGTCCGTTTATTTCAGAGACGTACTGGATACCCAATTGATGTCTGATGGATTTCAGTCAAGGCGGTTCACTCATTTTATATTTTACATAGTTTAACAAGATGGTTTAAACTGTATTTGAGGTTTGGTATTTTACCAGAAACATATGCAACCTAAGTTTACTATTGTTTTGTGCTGTTGTTGAAACTACAGGTTTTTGGTGTTGTGTTCCTACCTCAGCTTGTAGTAAATTGCCATTCTATGCAGTGAGTGAAAAATCCTACCTAAACCATTATACACGTTTATTTACAATAAGCAAAGATGCAGTGGCTCTTAGGCTAGTTGCAAGGTGCATGTCATAAGCTTTGCCTGACCCCCCCCCCCAAAAAAAGTATTTTCTGTCAATAACCTGCAAGCTTAAAATCTGATTGGCAAAAAAAACAAAAACGATTTGTAGTAACTTGAATGACATCTGATTACTTCAAATCAATATCTTTACTAAATAAAAACATGCAAGTTCCTGAAGCGGGGCTGTAACTGAATAATGTGCACTGTGTGGATCTTTCATAGTAAACCACCGG
Organism: Acipenser oxyrinchus oxyrinchus; assembly: GCA_030684275.1. NCBI lineage: Eukaryota > Metazoa > Chordata > Actinopteri > Acipenseriformes > Acipenseridae > Acipenser > Acipenser oxyrinchus. Next base: position 19,901,136 of record CM060271.1, on the reverse strand, counting down.
AGGGGCGTATACATTGAGGGTACTGAGCTGAGTTAGTGCATGTTTTTGTGTATTATGACATATCAGGAACTATGAAACTAGTCTAATCCCAGCCAATTTGTTTTTTTGTTGGCTTATTCCTGAACTCATCCATGGCCCCTGCTGGTATCTCATTCAGAGGGCAGCCACATGGGTTGCAGTTTGTAAGGGGTTCATGTTAATAATGAAACGGGCTGGCAGAGCAGGCAGCACCAATGCAGGAGCCTCCCCGTGTCCCGTCAATGTAATCCCAAAGCCTTTGCGCCCTTTGCAAATCCAGCTATGCGCCTTCCTCTATCAACAGTGCCCAGGGTCTTAAGGGTTGCTCAGGATCAGGCTGCAGTGCAAACTGGGAAAGAAGTCATTTGGAAAGTGGGCTGTAAATGGCTGTTCTCCAGCAAGCACTGGCTTTGCACCAAGGCCCTGGTGATTGAAGGCAACTGTCCACAGTAAAATATGTTGCACTCCATTGCTGTGTGCTGTCAGGGAGCCTCAAGGTTAAAATAGAGGATGGCTATGTGTCACTTGGCCACTACAGTGGAAAGAGATCAAGTCACAGAAAAGTCAGCCTCTTAATAAGATCAGTAATCACAATGGCTTCTTGCATACCCTCAGCAAAAATCATAAGCGGTTAAATCCCCCCCCCTTGTAAATTATATATATTATTCTAAATCCAGAGAGACTGCATCTTTTAACAATATAAGACTGGACTTACCTAATAATGTTGCTGTTTTAATACTGAAAGAAAAATCGTTCCTGTGCCAAATCAAGTTCTGTGTTCAGATTCGTACTCATTCCGATAGCATCTTCGTAGGTTCATGTGAAGCAGTAGAAGATATTGTTTCTTTTGATAGTCCCCTTGTTACTGGTGCCATGAGAATATTAAACTTGAAATAAACATCGAAACAGTGTTTTAAACAAGCATGAGTGTTTTGTTGGTTTTCTTTTAAATGTAAACTGGAGTAAAAAATAATTTAAAAGAATATCACTGCACAGATGCACATTCCATCGAACAGTTTTCATTCTCAATATTCACATGGTAGGGGTTGTTAATAAACGGCATCTACTGTACATATGTGTGTGTGTATATATAATTTAAAGAAATAAACGCTTACATTAGAACAGTTTTAAAAGTTAGAAAAACTTTTTTTTTTTTTTTTTAAAGAAACATTTAATGCAAAACACTAACATTTTCCAGTGCAAAATATGGTCCACACCTCCCCCAAAGTGAAATAAAGGAGTTACTTCTATTGCTTCAAAAACTACACTTAAGTCACTCAGAAAGCCATTATTTCAAAGTGGAGCAACCCAAAGCAATAGTGTAGTGCTGTACATCTGGCCTAAAGTGTGCAGCTGCAGTTAGCCCATGAAGACATGGAGCCGGCCGCTGGAGTTACCCGCGACCAGGACACTCCTGCTGGGGTGAAAGGCGTTAATGGAGCACACGGAGCCAAGGCAATCCCCACGGAAGGTGTGGAGCAGGGAGCCGGACTCGTGGAACATCTCGATCTGCCGTGGCTGGGCCATGCTGCCAACCACGAAGCAGTCCTCCAGTGTGGGGTTCCACACGGCACGGAACTTGGTCAACCAGCGACCAGTGTTGTTGTTGTGCCTGTTAAATCAAAACATATTTTAAACAAGACCAAAACATCGATTTTTCAATCGACTCCATTTCTCATTATATACATCGATATAAATACTGGATAATCGATTACGTGGTAGAGAAAAACCATAGCTCTTGTTCTGTGTGGATTTTTTTAAAATTTTTTTTTATTTTTTATAAATAATCGCTCTTCCTGCAGTGATTTAGGACAGATCTCAAAACCCAGAGCACTAGAGTGGCCATTTTAAAAATAGCTTTGAAGCAGACTTTAAAGTTTGAAGTTTAAAAGGTTGTCTGGATAACGCTCTATTTTTCAGAACCCCACTACTTACTCTTTAAAGAAGCCAATATCCAAACAAATTTCAACAGCTTTGATCTTTCTTTCACACCTACCTAATGGAAGCCAAAAGAGGAACATCCGAGCAGAACCGGGTGGAATCATATACCCTGGAATGATGAATAAACACAAGCATGTTAGAAAACCTTTTCTAAAATATCAATGCAAACTTTACTTTGTATCAAATCACTGCAAAATGCTTTAATACAGACTAACAGAACTATGCAAATTGGCCCTGGCAGACAAGGTAGTGTTCTTGCATTTCGAGGGACGCTTACCTGAGTTGGTCGTCCATACAGGTGGTCAGCACTCTGTTCCCAGAGAGAGGAGAGAAGTAAGCTGAATTCACAGTCTTGGTGTGCCCCTGCAGGGAGGCCACACACCTGCTGCCTTTGGGTTTCAGGCATCGTGCATCATAAATGCACACACTCCTTTAGGGGTAAAGCATAAACAACATTTTACACTCACTCACTTTGCCAGGACAATAAAATGATGTAAGCAGCTCTCTTACTATAACAATCAGCAACCAAATGAAAACAATGTAAAATTCCACTTATAAAAAGTCTTATATATGCTGTATAAATTTTTTTTTTAACATACCCTTTCCCCGCAACCACAAAATAATTGTTGTCCACTGGATGCACATGCACAGTCCTGATCACCATGATGTCAAGCTCAGTCAACATCTCATGGGACATGCTGAACAAACACACGTAAAGGAATGATTAGGAGACACAATGATATTGAAGAGGAGTCCTGCGCGTAGCTTTTAAAAATAGGCTTGCTTTACATATTTAACCACATTGTTGCAAGTCCTTGCTGACAAGTGCAGCTCTAGAAGCATTTTCTGCACTTTTGACTCACACCTCTCAGTCGGTACAAAGGGTTTTGCTTGTGGGATGGTCCTAAAGGAGTGGAGCAAAATGCATTATTCATTCACTCATGAATTCATTGGCAGTTCACACCTCTGTGCTCTTCTGTCAACGACCATGACATTCCCATTACAGCCCCCAGCTATCAGGGTGGAGCCGTCTTTCGAAAGGAAATCAAAGCAAGACAAAACTTCTTCCCTTTGGTATACCTATCACACAAAACAAAAAGAAAGAAACAAAGTAAGGCAAAGCTCCCCCTTTTTGAGTTGCCCCTAAAATATCTTCACGACTGAAGTACCCTGGATGGTAATGGTTACCGTTACATTCCAGAACAGCCAAGCTATGTCTGCAGTGTGATTCTGCAACCTCTTCAGTGAAGCTCTTGTAGTATAAAGCACTCGCCAGGCTTCAGTGTAGTATATAAAGTACACTCACATCATCAAAGACAGCTTTATTGACATCGGCACAGCGAATGGTCCCGTCGTAGCTGAGCGTGAGCAGGTGGGCTGGGTGGGAGGCTGAAAAGTACATGCAGCACACAGGCCTGCTGTGGGGCTCAAAGAGGTACACCCCGTCGTCACCATAATCACTGTTCTGTTTGGGAAACAAAATGAACAGTTATAGTACAACTCTCTCAAACCTTTCAAAACTACCATGGGCAGAAGCATAGTTAGCTAAATCTGCACGTCACGTTGAAAAGTCAACCTGCAAAGAAACACCTACAAGACGAACACAGACAAAAAGGTAACACAGTGTAACCGCCTCCAGATACTATCAATCTTTGTAAAAAGCTGCTCACCACATCCCAGAGTCCCACATGCCCCCACTTATCTCCAGCAGCCACCAGCACTGTGCTGGTGCAGGGATGCACTGCCACGGAGAAGATGCGATTTTTCACAACTTTAGCCACTTGGTCTTCCTGGAGGGTCATTCCAATTAGGCTTGACTTGTACCTGGCAAGCAGATAATAGTAAAAAATAACAGGGATTTTAAATAATAATAATAATAATAATAATAATAATAATAATAAACTGGACCTACCCGTTTAAATTGACTTTTTGCGTTACATTTGCACATTTGTAAGGCTGTAAGAAAGGAGACAATAAGTAAGGTGTCACATAAATACACTACATCTCTTTTTTGGTAAATGTGGTGCTTGTGAAAGGTGAGCGAGTCAGTTACAGTGTTAGCAGGATCCAGGATAGCTTCCCCAGAAAAGAAAACAGTAAGCCCCAATAAAAATGATATATTAGGCACACTCCACCCAAATCACATGGACCTGCCACCAAAGAACAATGCACTAATGCCAAGAGGGAAAGTGCAGCAGCCGGCTTACCTCGTTCCAGCAGTCCAAGAAACTCTGAGGCAGTCGGCCGTTTGCTCCCAGGTTGACAGGCACCATTTCGATAGGCCCCGATTGGTTCAAGGTCTGCAGGAGCAACACCATGTTGAGGGGCAGAAAAAAAACACAAAAAAACACAAACAAGTATGTTAGTAACAGACATTCCTACAGTTGTAAATTAAAACATTTGAGCACAATTTACTCTTGGGATAAAAGTTCAGAAGAAACAACAGGAGAATTTGGAGAAGAAATAAAAATAATAAAAGCAGTTTCAGTTGAGAAGAAATCTAGACACAGTAAATGAAGACCTTGCGCTTCAGCCATACGGGAGATAGAATTACAGCCTTGTTAAATGTATTTTAAGAATGATATTTCTGCAGGTGTCTTCACTGGTGAAGTGTAAACGTGCAAATCTCACTTTTTCTTCTTCAAAGTCCTGCTGCTCCGGCACAGGGGCCTCCACCGAGTGAAGTCTCTGCAGACGCAGTGACTTCCGAGTCGCTACAGCACTCACAGGGGCTTGTTGAGGTCTTTCACTGTCCAGCAAAACAGAGCATTGAACACCCCATGCATCACTAGGTCACTCGCACATCTCCAATGCTCTTTAATGCAGCAATGTGAACCGCTGCACCAGTGCAAGACATACAAACGCTGCTTCTGCAACATGCGTTTGTGAGCCAGCACCAAAAGCCTGTAGGGTGCTTACTACTGCACTGGACCTGAACCATTTGAGTTACTGTATACTTACATAATTCAACTTTTACACCCATGAAGTTTATCTTGACAGTACAGATTGTATTATGCCCTCTTCCAAATTCACTGCGTTCAATATTTCTTGATTTGAGGCGTGAGTCAGATATCTATTCATGTGTTGGGCAGCAGTGTGGAGTAGTGGTTAGAGCTCTGGACTCTTGACTGGAGGGTCGTGGGTTCAATCCCAGGTGGGGGACACTGCTGCTGTACCCTTGAGCAAGGTACTTTAGCTAGATTGCTCCAGTAAAAAAAAACAAAAAAAAAACCCAACTCTATAAATGGGTAATTGTATGTAAAAATAATTGTAAAAAATAATGTAATTGTATGTAAAAATAATGTGATGTCTTGTAACAATTGTAAGTCGCCCTGGATAAGGGTGTCTAAGAAATAAATAATAATAATGTGTATTATTTATGGTCAACAGTGTAGCCCATCTCAATTTTACAGCCAGACATTACTGTTTCTCACAGACATAATCCTACAGCATTCTCTCTCCACCCTGTGCAATGACATGCGCCTCTTGCTGCATGAAGTACCGAAAGCTTAAGTGTAATTGGCCCCCAAATGCAACATTTGCTTTGGCATTTTCACTTGCTTCAAAAAAAGGGCCTTAAAAAGCGTTCTTTTAAAAGTCCTCGTGCCCCTGCTCTAGTCGTGTTACCGTTTGAGTCCTCGTGTTTGTGGTTTGCTCTTTCGGGAGAAGGCTCGCAAGGCATCAGTAGTCTGCAAAAAAAAAAAAAAAATCACACCGTGAGCCCCTGTTGGGATGAGTCTAAGTTTAGAGCATTTTACAATACCACTGGATACCCCTGGACTGCATCAGCCACCTGGTGTGTGCATGTATGATGCCTGAAACCCAAAGGCAGCAGACCTGTGGCCCCCCTATTTCAGGTGCAATCCCAGGATAACCACTGGTAGGGGTGGTTAATACAATCAAGGGTGCTGTAAATGTTCCAATGGTATTGTAGCTTATCCTGGCTTGACCCCACCCCCTCTTCCACCCTCATAAGGTTACATACCCTGTATTGTAGACAAGCTGCTGACATAATCAGCCCAGAAATGATACCTCTACATACCTCTTGAAATTTGAGAAATGAGAAAAAGGCTTTATTTTGCTGGATATTCTTCAAGCGCTTCAGTTCATAGGCAGACAGACCTCCTGGTCCTAACTGAAATAAATGGAAAACATGTGCATGATAGACTGAGGCAGCTTTTTTGCCATTTATGCTTGGACTGCTTGTCTACTGCAATTCCTCCAATTAGCCTAGTACTTACAGACCCGTCATCCTCGCTGCTGTGTGATTCGCTGTCACTGTCCGAAGGCACTTTCACGTTTATTGAGGCTTTCTCTGGACAAGCTGCCCTCGTCCTGGATTTTAAGCTGGAATACGGTGTCTGGTTTTGGGGGTCACTTTCAGGGCTGCACCCTGCCTTCGGAGACACATTTCTGGGCTGTCCTATTGCCCTTGCCCCAGCACCAAGTAACCTCCTTTTCTTGCTTTGAACGTGGGCTTCGGAATCGCTGCTTTCGTTGGTAGAGTCAGTCACTAGTTGCCTGGGCGGACGGCAGGCAATGCGCACAGACCTCCGTCTCATGTTTCCAATGGCCTGCTTCTGCAATGGGGTTTGCACCTAGAAATCAATAAACACCTCATTCATGGAAGGGGAAAGGACTGGTCCACACTGCATCCAGTACCTTTATCCTTATAAAAAAAACTACACACACATCCGATAGCACAGAAACATATTCTGTACCGTATAACAATCGAATATAAAAAGACAGAAGTAGTTTGGTAATCAAATAACATAGTTAACTGCTACAAGAAAAAAAAAAGTGTGATTCTTCGTTGGTAAAGGAATTCAGAAAACGCTCAAACAAATGTTAACGTGCACGTAGAAAAATACAAATCTTACACTATCATACAGTACAAGTAGAAAATACGGCACACACAAACTTACATAAAACAAATGCGGCAAGCCTACGGATAAGCACCATACCCAATAATACAAAGGTCTGCACGCATTCTAGAATACACACAGCGGTGAATGTAAGCCACTGTGCACGGCTCGGCAAGGCAATATAGAATAGGCCAATGTATTGGGCTGTGTTAGCACCATTCAAAAATAAAATAAAACAATCATATGGATTTTAATTATGCTCATGATGTGTTTATCACGTTTAAATGGTAATATTAACAGCTGATCTCTTTATAAAATCTGTCTTTCTGCATATTTAACTTTTTTTTTCAGATGACAATATAAAGAAAATAATGAGTTCTGATCATCTGTAATAAATACTCGATGTTTAATTTTTAAACTATTACTGTGTTTTATATCCTGTTAGTTTAACGGTGTCAGATTTGGTACGGCGTCAGCGAATTCGACGACTCGTTAATAATACAGTACAGAAATTCAAGTTACTTTCACCTCTCAATACACAATAAAACGAGCGTGTCTTCGTTCAGTTCAGTCATGCCTAAGTGACTAGAAATATCTTTCGTTAGGGGAAAAAGAAAGAGAACGTTAATGTACATATTAATATACATTAAGTTTAAAATATTATTATTTAAAGATGCAGCATAACATAATGAATTCTCACTTCCCCAGTCAGTCTAAATACTTCACATTTTATAGTTTAACAATATTTCCAAGTGCCTTTTCATTTAAAACCGTTTAAAATGAATAGAGGTATAGTGCCCGGTATAAGAAAAAAAAAAAAGGTGCGTTTTTTATTCATATGACTTCAGTGTCAAGACAGCGATTATAAGAAACATGTTCCGAGAACAACCTAACTCCCGCTACCTGCTCACCTGTATCTTTTGCAGTTTAACAAAAGAGTCTTTTACATGGTAACGCCGTTCAGCTTTATCTATGGGCATCTCTCCAGATACACCTTCTTGCAGATGTACAGGCACTACTTGTCCAACTTCACTCTTGAAAAAGTTCTGTGTGTGTTGCATGATCTTCCTAGTTTTGTAACAATATGGCATGTGACGTCACACCCGCGCCAGCAGCAGACAGGAACAAAAGCAAGCTGTAGCCGCTGAATGCAAGCAGGCGCATGACATGTGCTGTAACACGGTATTGCAGAACAAATGCACTATCTCTTAAGTGGGACAGCTGCGACTCAGTTTTTATATGTACGCGGTATGCAGTCTTAATTGATTTTTTTTTGGCTGTCAACATAACAAAATGTCCATTCCACATTAGAGGTTATCAATTAACTGACATGTCCAAGCAGAGGTTTAATCGCTTCAGTTAAGTAATTAAGAGTCTGGTTATAACAAATATTTCTTGGCTAGAATGGCCCTCCTGGTGTGCCCCTTGCAGCACTGCCCATCAGTAGCGGATGCAGGATTTAATTCTTGGCTGGGGCCCAAATTTACAAGGACGGGCCGTGTATGACGTAATGACGTAAACGTAATGACGTAACGCTACCATACATACGGATTGCACTCGAATTATACTGTCAGTGTATGGCTCATGAAAAAAGGAGATGAAGTAGTAAATGGTGTTAAGTTATAAGTCATATACTTTATGGAATTTTTTTTTACCTAATATTAATAATAGAATATAACGACAGCTTCTGCCAAACAATATTAATAGGAAAAAAATGAAGCTATCAGAATTAGCACCATATTCTCCAAGAACACACTCCACCAAAATATCTTGACAGTCTGAAATCCAATTTGCCACTAGCTCTTAGGCCTCACCACACATTTCATAACGTTAGCGAGCTATGATTCATTACCACACATAAAGCAAATGACTAACAAAAGCTCTCAAATTTATTTGACTTCCCAGAGTAAGCTTAAAGTAAAAAAGCTCTCAAACAGTGACTATTAAAATGCATGTTACTTCCCTTATAGTGAGCTTAGAAAAACTGCCAGTTCTGTGGGGACAAAAACAAAACAGGAATAGAGGCATGAGTTGAGGATAACATACATCTCAGCTGCATTAGTTCAGCTGAATTCAAGTTGATAAAATGACATGTCGGTACTTACAGTAGTTGATTTCAATCGGATGACTTTCACAGAAGTAGACGGCAGGGCTTGCTTTTGAAGATGGTGATGATTTTGTCATAGTCCATAGAATCACACAGAAGTCTCTCTCAAATGATAACAGACACCGCGGATTTAAGCGAGTTGTAAGCATCGAGCTCCTGGCGGCTGATTTGATTTTGTTTCCACTTGAGAAGAGCCGTTCCACTGTGCAGGTTGTCAAGTCAAAGAAGTTTCACTGATCCCTGGTACTGGCGCATTTGTTGATTCGTCGGTTCGTTTTCTATTTACAACATTAAAAAGACTGGATTGTCGGGACATAGCTAATGCATAAGACGCAAATACAGCTACGGTTTACTGCAAAGTTGGCTAAACTTTCTGTAGGTAATTAGATAGCTAATTGCAAATATAAAAACAGCAGCTACTAGCAAGCTGGGTGCACGCATGCCTTGCAGTGAAAAGAAAAATCGCCTGTACGTTAAAGGCATAGATAGCATGGTCAGACCATCATTCTACAAACTTTGGTTTTAATTGCCTAATAATTGGCACGCGTGGGATTTGCCTTTACATTCTGCTTGGCATGAAAATATTAATTGTTAAATCGCTCCATAACTGGGTGGGCCCATGAGTAAAATAGGTGGGCCCAGGCCCCTCAGGCCCAAGCATGGCTCTGCCCCTGCTGCCCATATAACCCATACTGGAATTTAAAATGACTAGAAAGTGTGTGCTTACTGTGTGTGTGTGTTTTTTATTTTTAAATGAGCTCTGCTGTGCTTCAAACATTGTACACAGCAGCTCTTTTACACTGCAGGGGGTAAGCTGACTTCTCAGACCAATACACAGTCAACCCCTGTGTGGTTCTTTCATCTGTCCGGAGGAAGAGTTCAAAATGCCAAGATTGTCACATTAAAACACAGTACCTAATGTAATGAAAAGCATCTTTCAAAACCATTGGAAAAATCCACACTACTGCAGCACCCAGTCCTGTTTATTGCAACTACCTGTGAGATTTACTGCAAGGCACCAGCAACCAGTCTCCATCTGAACTGATGAGTTATTACAGAAGTCATCCAACTGATAATTTGTCTCACAAGACGAGTTTGTTATTCACACTACTTAAATAATGCCTGATCATGTGGTCTTAAGAAGTTTTGATAGCGCACTGTGTGGATAGGGTAGAAGTCTTTGACAGATACAGCATCAACTATAGGTTGTGTCAGTTTACCCAATTTAGCATTGGCCTGATTGCTGGCACATTTCAACAAGGGGATCAAACAGAGGACTGCAGGCAGGAAAAGAGGTTCAACTCAAAATAATATCCTAGCTGCGGATGTTGGAAATTCAATTTTAGTAGGACAAAATTTATAATGTGAGAATCTTTAAAAACGTTATCTTTAATATGCTGCTTTTTAAAATAAAATAGCCTTTATTATGTACACATTACATAAGTTACTACTGCAGATGTAAACTTAAAACAGAGAAGCTGAAAGCCAAATACAAAACAAAACATGCATTTCAAGCCCTGCAACAGAAAGAACTTACTTTTAACAAAGCTAATAAAACACAACACACTGGGTTTTCCATGTTGCAGCACAGTAGATATATGATTATAAAGCCACCTGTGTTGCGGAATCTCCATTCCCTATGGGTATAGTGAGGGAGCGTGTTGAAAAACACAGGAATCTGAAACTCCACACGTTAACCCATGCCCTTTACAAGCATCACCTTAAATACTGTAGTTTGATTAATGGAATGTCATACTTGTGATCATAGCCAATATTTTATGAGCTAGCCTTTCCTTTTTTTATAAGTTTTCATTATATAATATTCAGCGACACTAATGTTGCTTACAAGAACCTTGCCTATGGTATAGCTGGGATTCCACGCACTACGCCATTGCAAAGGAAGGCTTGAGAAAGCCCCGCTGGTTGGGTCTTGGCATTGGCATTGCCATGAAGCCAGGTCTCTTGTTTGCCGCCGCCGCCGCTGCTGCACTGAAGTTGTAACCTGCTGTACTTTGAGGTCTGGCGTTATATCCACCTCTGGAACTGGCAGTTGAAGCCTTTGAATAGTTACTCTTGTAGCCTCTAAAATATGAGGAACAAAAAAAAAAAAAAATGTTAAAAGAAAAAGTGTCTTTACAGAAGTGAAGGTCAGCTAATCATTAAAACATGTTATCAGCGTAAATCAGAAAGGACGCGCCATACAGATCATGCTTGCATCATTGCATTTGTTGCTATTAGGTAAGTTCCCAAGTTTCTTTCTCATTCACAGCATGTATACAATTGAAATGGTAATGCTAAAATTCCAAATGTGACATTATGTAAATCAAAAATGTTGTATCACTGTGTTGTGGCTCAAGATACACCAACTGTTGTGTATAAACCCAAAAACAAATAAATGCATTTAAAAAAAAAAAATACCCTTTTGCAGCCGGCTGCTGCACACCATTGCCACCTTTTCTCTTTTTGGAATTCCTGAAATAGGGAGCTTTCTTTCGTTTTCCTCCTCTCGCATTTTTATTGCCGAAATAAGTGGAACTTCCTCCACCTTCGTCATCACCCCCATCTCTATCTTCATCCCTTGCGGTATTAATCCAGCCATCAGAAACACCAGGTTTCTCCAATTGGTCCTCCGCTACAACATTACAAAGGGACCGTTTGTTTAATCCTTTCTTTTTTATTATTACAGCATTGCTGTAACATTAAAATGCAATTGCTGTAACACAAGGGTGCTAAGACTATAGTTAAAAAACAAACAAACATGCAATGTAATCATCCATGACAATTAATTACCAGGCAGTTGCCATTCAGAGTACTTCTGTAGGACGTCAATGAGTTCTGCGCCATACTTGTCCAGCTTGTCTTCAGTTACACCATCAATCTCAAGAAGAGCTTGTGGGTCAGCTGACAATGTCTCTGTAACAACATTGCAACCCTTGTTAGTTACTGAATAAAAGGTCTGCACAAGAGGTTACCATGAAGAGAACATTCTTAAATGTATAATATTGAGCTTGTGCAATGTGTTCTGAAATCTTGTTTCCGAATTTGAAGCACAGATGGCATAATTTCTTGTAGACAAAATCGAGTGTCAAAATAATAAGGGGACAACGTTCCCAAACTCTAGTCACTTTTAATGGATACAACTCCAGTGCTTTACCAGCAATCTTCTTGATGGAGGCTGTAGAAAAGATGTTGTAGTAATGTACTCCAAAGACCTTGCCCAGCTTCTTGCATAGATCATTGAGTTCCTGAACACATTTCTGGACCATCTCCTCCCGCTTTGAGACATTTTTGGCCACTGTTGCCTTTTGCTTCCTTAAAGTGGAGGCATTTTCTGTGTCATGGAACTCTACCTACGAAGGATATAAAAATAAAATAGAAGCACACACATTTGTTGACTTACTTGCACTGGAGAATATGTAGACAAAATTGTATTTGACAAATTTGCTGTTTATATACCTGGATGTAGCCATTAAGAACAGACATAGCTTTTTCCCCTGCAGAAGTGTAAGCAACAGCCTGGCCATTAGCTGTGATGTACAGATCTTCCTCCAGTATCCGGTCCAAAACCAGCTTCCGAAAGAGCCTTTCAGCATTGTGTCTGGAATATGCTGCTCCTTTACCAAACAAACCAGTCTGGATTCTGGCAGATTTACTACCTGCAAAATTCAAAGCAGAAGATTATCCTGTGTACATATTAGCATATGTATTATCCCTGCATTAAAATAGTTTTAAATAACTTACATTACGCTGCCATGTTCTATACCAACAACAAAAAAAAATAAAACACACACAAACATATACATTGTCAAGTCTTTGTGCAAACTAATTAACTGCACAAAACAAATGTTTATTATACCTGATTCTGCAGAGTCAATGCCCAGGTAAAAGTGTGGGGGGTGGGCATTGACTCAGGTAGGGGTGAAATTACAGGCATTATTAACATTAGGTCTGTTGTGTCATTTAAAATATTTTCACAAAACAAACATTAAAACTTTCAAGCTACAATGTGCAGTGCAAAAGCACATCATGAAAAAACGCTAGAATAAAAGTAGCTACATTTAAAAAAAAAATATATATATATATATAAACATGTGAAATGTTCTGTCTAATAAAACAAATGGCTTTACATAATCTCTGTAAGCAATAAATTGGAGTGTTCAGCATCCAAAGTACCACTATAGCATTAAAATGTTCAATACAAAACAATGCCTGAGTTACAAGCGCTTGCAGTATCAATACAAAATATGGACGGCAGCGTAACAGGCAAGCGTAATCAATCAATCACACTGCAGAGTCTGGATCATCTGATCTGAAACCGCAAAACTGCACGTCTTCAACACCTGCATCATCTGACCTGAAACCACCAAACTACACGTCTTCAACACCTGCATCATCTGACCTGAAACCACCAAACTCTATGTCTTCAACACCTGAACATTCATCATTGATGATGCAAGCGATAGTCTGAATCATTAATGCACAGAGCAACTACTTCTAGGCAGTTTCTTCTATTCCCATGAGTCGCAGAATCCGGTATTAATCTACTTACGTTATACAAAAATGCATTAACAAAATAAATAATTAAAAACAACAACTTACCTAAGAATATGTCAACCAACATGTTGAGAGTGAGTCTGTTGCCCTGCGCTCCTCTGTTCTGTCTTGCTCCAACTTTTTCACATTTTTCTTGAACAAATCTGACAATGCTCTTCACGTCTTCTGTCACATTCCTTGACTTGTATTGCTGATAAAGTAAACAAAGAAGTCTGAAAAAAATGCTGGACCTATTTAAGTTAATGGTCTCAATGTCAGTTCTGAAAGAATTAGGCTAAAAATATATATCCCATAAATCTCATCTCCCATTCAATCCTCATAAGAACATGCAGTCTTCCTTAGATTATTTTATCTACTATTTTGAATGTACTTATCTTTCCTATATTACTAGAGCTGAAAGAGCTAATTTCCCCAGCTGATTTAGTTTATAATTTTATATATATATATATATATATATATATATATATATATAAAACTCTTAAGACCCCCGTTCAAGACACAAAACCAAAGTATTACAAAGCAATTTCCGTACTTTTGTTCTAGAGCAGTTGTCACAGACGACCTCTGGGTGCTCCTTACAGAAATTGGGGTTGAAGGTAGTTTCTCCAAAATAAGCCAGCAACTGAATTCTGCGACAGTCCACCACAGTCTCACAAAAATGCACCATACTGTTCAAGTTGTTATAGTGGGTCTGCTTTGTGTGTTTGTTTCCATCTTTCTCCACTACAAAAACAGTTTATCATTCTGGTTAAATGAAATTATGGCTCTCATGCACAATTCACAATATGATACAAGACAGTTGTATTAAGATGATAAGGCTCCAAGGAGACATTTGGAATAAGTTCAAGCCGTGTAATAAAACATGGAAAATTAAATTTGAACTCAAATGCAATTTGTATAAAACAGAATGCAATGTAAAAGCTGGATGGAAAAAGCCATAATGAACTCAATGCAGTAACAATCTAATGTTGTAAAGGGAAGGATATAATTGCATGCATGTTTTAAGCACTTACTTTCTATAAGTCGTCTGATTCTAATAACGTCCTGGTAAGAGTAAAAGAGCAGGCAGTGGGATATTTCACCATCTCTTCCGGCTCGTCCAGATTCCTGATAATATCCTTCTATAGACTTTGGCAGGCTAGCGTGGATCACATACCGCACATCAGGTTTATCAATCCCCATCCCAAATGCAATAGTGGCACACATTACCTGACAAATACAAAGACTGTGTTAAAGTTGCGGTGAAGATAGTACGGCTTGAATGTGTGGCAAGAGTTTTAATGAAGGGAGGACACGATGTATTAAGAGATACTATGCTGATGTTTGGTCTATTCAGGACTCACACTCCTAGTACAATTACAATAGTGTTCAAGACACATAGAGACATACACAATGAAAGCAATATTACCCTTTCAGAAGCTATTTCTAGTGTGATACAAATATGTAACTCCGCACACACAAAGAAAAGTGAACAACAAAGGACAGAATCACAAATGTCAAGACAAACGGCTCTCCTTACCTGGCAGCCATCCTGATTGATCCATTTATGTTGTACAAAATCCCTCTCACTGTCCTTCAGGCCAGCATGATAAGCTAAGGCAGCAATACCTGCTTTCTGTAAATTGTCAGCCAGGGTATCACAATCCTTTCGAGACAAGCAATATATAATCCCGGAGTTGCCTGCAGAAAAGCAAAAAACAAAACGAAACAGATAAGCTATTATTGAGAGTCGCATGCAAAAGATAATGCTTTTTGTATTCATGCATTTTGACAGAATGTTAACGTAGTAATTGTAGACCGTAGTCATGCTTTATTGTTTTTTACTCATGGAATCAATAACAATATCAACATTAAAATGACAATTAGATAACACCTCTGGTCATGCCATCACTAGAATTAAAACATAGCTAAATGGTTCTAATCAAACAGTCTATAGTAACACCTCTATGCAAGATACTGTAGGAGCTACGTACGTGGGTGATGCTTTCTGATCCAGTCAATGCATTCCTCAGCCACCTTCTTTGGTCTTTTTGGAAGAACTTCGTACTTCAGGTTATGCCTATTAAAGCTCATAGTAAACCTTAAAAGACAGTAGCAAGTCTGTTAATCTTTACATTTATTCAGCAAAACCTGCAGTTCATTATTACTTCAGCTGAAGATGTTCGTGTTCAATGGGGTTAAAGTGATTTCAGTTACAAGCAAACAATAATAACAATAATAATAATAATAATAATAATAATAATAATAATAATAATAATAATAATAATAATATCGCAATGTTAAAGAGTAAACAACCCGGATGAACACTTACACCTGTGGTTTCGACATCTTCAGTTGATTAAGAATATCCTTTTGGACACGGGGGTTGGCTGTAGCTGTCAGGGCCATTATTGGAACGTTAGGAAACTTCTCGCGCAACTCATGTAATCTCTTAAAGTCTGGCCGGAAATCATGACCCCACTTAAGAAATAAATAAATAGGAAATAAAAAAAAAATTAAAAAAAGTTTGATGAAAAAAAGATAATGCAGCCAACATCACGTCATCAATATGATACATATGCTATAACCTTTAGAATACTGATTTTTGCAACACTTGTTATATACACAGTAGAACCTCATTTATCAGCACCTCAATGTTCAAAAGAACGACTTGCAGCATTGAATGGCTTAAAGAAGCTGTTACGGAAAAAAAAAAAAAAAACTTCTGTTGGTACGTATTTTTTTGAAATGTAAGAAAAGTTAAAATTACACAGCAAGCTGGTTTATTTAGTTTTAAAGTTAAATATATATATATATATATATATATATATATATATATATATATATATATATATATATAGATTTGTATTTTTTGTTTGAAATCCCAGAAAACTAGCAACACTTAGCTATCATTATTTAATATAAATGCGTGGAATAAGTGAGCGAATACCTTGTGATATTTCTAGCTGCGAGACACACGACTTAGTTTATAGGAATATTGTGAGCTCTGGTGAGCTGAATAGCTTATTCCCGTCATAAAATGTCTTATGATCTTCTCGCTTTGTAGTATTTTTATTTATTTTTTATTATTTTATTTTTGGTAACAGAAAAAGCTAGGGAAACGGGGTTGGAGGTGAATCGCATTTAGATTTTGCTAGGACCTATAGTACAAATAAAACAAGGCAAAATTACCTGGCTGACACAATGGGCTTCATCAATGACAAATCGTGCCAGTAGCTTTCTTTCATACAGATTTTGAAGTGTACTGATCAGCCTGTTGCTTGCAGACACCTAAATAAAGAAAAAGAACATGTAAGAATTAAAACAATATGTATCTCTACCCAAAATATAGGACATAGCTGCATTGTAGCAATAAGATTGTGCCTATTGGAAGTAGGGCAACCTGTAACTGTGTTTTAACAAATATGTACATATACTTTACATACCTTCTCAGGGGTAACATACAAGAGCTTAATAATGGGGTCTTTCTTTGCTAGCTGCATAAAAACACGGCCAGATTCAGCCTCACGCTGATTCCCAGTCAAATTTGTAGCAGGGATCTGCAGAAAGAAAAGACAAAATGAAATTGTGGTGCTGTCGAATAGACTGAAACAATACAGAGCCAACAACAAATCTTCAAATCACTTACGTCCAATGTTGTCAATTTCTGGACCTGGTCTACTATTAGGGACCGAAGAGGAGAAATTACAACAGTAACTCCTGGTGAAACACAGGCTGGAAGTTGGTAGCAAAGACTTTTACCACCACCTAAAAAAAAAATACATGAAAAAAAAAAAAAAAATCATCTATTAAATAACCTAAATCATGCGGTATTGGTTTATATAAGAATCTTTTGATATCAGTAACCTTTCCTGGTGTGATGCCATATTACAGAACATAGACTAATAAGTAAGATTGCTATTAACCTGGACTATAGGATTCTAGGTATTTCTATTCAGTAAACTAAAGTTTGAGAACACAGAAGAACACAGGGTGCCGGTAGTTGTAAGTTCTGTATTAACACACAATGGAAATGATTTCCAGTTAGATAAATGAACTCCTAACATACCAGTGGGCATCAAGATGAAACTATCTTCACCCAGCAGTGCGGCATTAATGGATTCCAGCTGATTGGTTCGGAACTGATGAAGACCGAATCGTTTGTGGAAAATCTTCATCATTTCCTTGGAGTGTGGGAAGTTGAATCCCTCAAATCGAAAATGGGCTGGATTTTTACTAATAGCTTGGTCTAGAAGAACATAATAGAAAACCATAAGAAACTATAGTTCCTGTTTTACTGAAGTTATACTATACAGTCTATAGACTACAAAATATAATCCAAACAATTAATTACACAGCTCTGTGTTGTTTATCGTCTATTAAAATTGCAGAGTACAATACTGGTGTGCATCAAATACCAAATTGTAGGCTGATTTCCATGCTTACTTGCCATGCTAGTTTGTAGTCTGCAATCCTGGAAATAATGCCTCAGTTTATGGATAATTATAACAACTAGGACAAGTCTGAACCAACTTGCCTGAAGAACTTTTGCTGCTCTGAGTTGGTGTTGCCTTGGACATTGAAGAAAGGTTTAAACCAAGATTGGTTCCATTAACCATTGGAGCCTTCTTTTCCCACGGTGATTTGCTAGGTCCACCTTCTTTGACTGGTTGAAACACTGAATCAGACAGCTTTTTAGCTGCAGTACTAGTGTCTGACACACTATCATGATAGTCACCCATATCTCCCTCATCAAAATCATCTATGTCAAAGAAAAAATCATCATCATCAATAAAAGTACCCAGATCATCCGGTTCAGTTATATTGCCATTTGTCTGATCCGGAGTTTTGTTACTACTGCTTTGTGGTTTAGGTGAATACCAGCAATCTTGTTCCTCCTCCGCCTCTGGAGAGGGAGATTTGGTATAACAGACAGCTGAAGGTGACTCTTTATAATCACTGTTTGTAGACAGTCTGCCTTTTTGTTGTCCACTAAGACTGGTATAGGATGAAGCACTTGGTCTTGAGGAGATGTTTGGAGTCTGGTCAGGGGTTTGAATACCATTTATAGCACTCAGCTCTAAGTCATTGAAAAAACTGTCCTCGCAAGGGATTGAAGATGATTTTCTGAATTGAAAAGTCTTAGTAGAAGGCTGATCATTCTTAGCAGCAGTACTAATTTGAGTTGAATGACAGGAAAAGGGCTGGGTGACAGAACCAAAACTGGTATCGGTGCACCTCAACTGTGCATCGGAGGTCTGAGAAACAAGCTTTTTCCTATTAAAACAAGAATAACACAATTACTTGCAAGTCAAAAGGAAGTCTGAATTCTTACATCAACAAAAAAATGTTAGGAACTGAGAAAACCATAGAAAGAGCCAATGTTTCCTTTAAAGGGGTTTTTAAAGGGGTTTTAAATTCACCATCAGTGACCTAAACATAAATAGATTCTAGATTTGAATCACTAGTTGGATTAAAAAGCATCTTAAGTTGCAAGATACAGTATGTAGGATTGATCTGCCCCACGTTACTGTCTGGAATATAAAAACGTACCTGCGATCCCTCTGCTGGAGAAGCTGGCTGCCGCAGGACAGTGCTTTCAGTTCATGAGAAGGGATTGAATCAACCAACCTGCAAATCTCCTCCATTACGCTAAACAGCTGATCTTCTGATCCCAAGCCACTGACTGCCAACAAAACATACGCAAAGATTGTAAATACAATTATCAAAATCATATCAACAAATTAACGTGTCCTTGAGTTCCAGATAACATGTCTGGGAATAGCATAATACAGCTGTCCAAGAATCTTTTAATTACAAAATGTATTAATGAGCAGCAATTAATGGCGCTCCACTGTAAATAATTTGCACAACAAACAAAGAAACGGATTAAAAATATATGGGTATGAGTTTGGGTTATCACAGTTTTTATTTTTACCTTTGTTCTGTATGCAATCCACATCAGCTTGTTTGAGAATAGATCCATTTGACGAAAAGGGTGTCTTATCACAAGAACCACATTTTCCTGAATCACTGAAATTCAATACATGTTAGATTAAAGTCACAAACAAAACATACCCTTTAGTACCTAATAAAAGATACAAAATAGGTTTTAAAATCTGTTACTACTTTAAATAATGCAGCACCAAGCCTGGTTGTGTCTATGCAATAAATATTATTTGACTCAAATTTACCTGCAGGGCTTTAGAAAAGGAGGAGAAGGGAATGTTTCACTCTCTGGAGAGGGTGGAATAAAATCAATGTCCTCTTCCTCAAAGTCAGGTTTGTCATTCTGCTTCTCTTCAGGCTCATCAATATCTATAATATCTGTGTCGCTCTGTTTACTCAGAGCACCTGAAAACAACATCATTTTACAAGATTCAAATACAAAATCCATTCTAGTGTTCTGCAAATACTTTGTAAAGTAAAAACGTTTTCAATAATTCAACACACCTTTCCATTTTCCATTTACAGGTATGTCCTTTTCTGTGTGTTCTTCTTCGCTGTCACTCAGAATATTTATTGGTTGTGCAAAGTGACGCTTCCTAGTACCTTTCACAGGACTATCCTCCTCTTCATCCCCACTCCCCTCGTGTGTGTCTTTCTGGGGAGCACCATCACTCAGGTGCATCAAAGACCTGTCCGAATCCTCTAAACTGGATACAAACCTGCTTTTGCCAAGCTGCCCTTCCTCATGGGTTTCATCACTGCCCTTGCTGTCCAGGTTTTTAGACGATGAATCTTTGAATGCTCCTTTTTTTTTTAAACTTGGATTTTTTGTACTGGATCCATTCTGAGTTTTAGAGTTCTTCCCGGAATGGTTTCGGCTACCTGCTGTAATGCTTTTGTCTTTAAAAGATGTGTCAAAGTCTTCAAGGTCATCCCATTCATTGATATCAATGCCAAAGGAATGATCAAAGTCAGGCTCTTTAGCCATCTCAAGTGTTTTGCGTCCCTCATCTGTTTTAGTTGTCTCTGGTACAATTTTAGCAGCTTGCCACTCTGGCTTGGTACTGTTCACTATTGCTTTATTCACGACTGGTGTAAACTTCAGCTTGTGCGGCTTGGAGCTTGACTCAAAGAAGCTGTTGATTTTTGCTTGCTGTTCTTTAGGCTTGATTAGAGGTGTCAGAGGTTCAGTCACTGTGCAATCATGATAAACATTAACATCCTTGTCCACTAAAACAGATGGTGTTACCTTGGAAGAAACAGACACTGCAGTACTACATGATGGTGTCTTCTTTTTAAAGGTAAAGCACCTGTCCAAAAAAGAAATAAATAATAATACAAAGCTGAATTGACAGATTAATTAGTAAAGAAATAACGCAGGAATCCAAAATAATGCACCGACTTAGTCAAATCTATTCAGTAAGTTACCTTAAATTAACTGCAATTAAAATTGTGCAGAGGGACTTTGATATAAGCCAGTGGCATCGTACACAGCATCTACAAAAGTATGTTCACCAAGCCATCAGCAGGTCACCCATTGCCTCAGAGTGTGCATGTAGCCCGTCTACCAGAAAATAGACAAACTGTCTGGAATATTCAAGACATTTAAAAAAAAAAAAAACAATACTCTGCTAAATAAACAAACAAATAAATAATACTTGCCAATATCAGCATTGTTCTGCCTGCCACCACCGATAACAATACGATGGTCTACTTAAAATACTGTACAGCCTTTTCTGAATTTCATGTGGTCACTGTTCATCTTCAAGGGGCTGTACGCAAATCTTTTTTGTCAAATCTGTATGAGGATGGTTAAATCTGAATGCACTTAGATTGAACGTGCTTCGGTGTCAGTGACTGAACTTTTTTTTAAACGTGACTACTTATTGTTTAAAAAGGTCCACAGCCATGTAAACGAGATACAGTAAATCTCTTTGCACACATGCCTGTCCAATCAAACCATATGAAACAGCAGCGCAGAACACAGAATACAGAGCAGTTTGACACGACTGCACTCTCTTACCCTGGTTTGGGTTTTGGCAGTGACAGTTTGTTCTGGGCAGCTTTGGTGGAATGCAGCTCCAGCTGTTTCTGAAGGTTATTCTGGGGAAGGACAGGCATTCTGAATAAAGCACGAGAAACAACATTCTGTTAATACACGTTCAATATTAATGAGTCAGCACAGAGGAGTGACAGGGAGGTACTGTAAACTGTGGTGGGACCCGTTACTGTTAGCCTGCAGCTTGTTTACATCTGGACTGTTTGTGAATCCCAGTAATAATAAAACAAAACTACCGATATTTTTGTCGGTCTAAAAAGTCTGGAATTGGAAATATATATATATATATATATATATATATATATATATATATATATATATATATATATATATATAACTACGGTGATCTGATATGGTGACTGGATGTTTTTTTTTTTTACCATTACAACGTTACATGTCAACAAGATGTTTGTTTTCTTTCTCATTCTACCTAATGTAAACAAGGCTTTGAATGAGGCTAGCGCACGGGTGCAGAAGCATTGTTATGTTACAGTAAAAACAATACGAAATTCGCACGCAAATATGAACATTTAAACAGGGTTGAATGGAATGACTTACCTTAAACCCCTGACTCTAATCGCATTGTTATTACTTTGCAAAAGCCTGTATTTATTTTACGGTCTGTAACTCAAACCTCTGATCTGTGTGCTGTTTGTAATTTGCGCGTTCCTACTCGAGTTCTTCCCATGAGCCGCTTCGGCACGGGGTACTTCCGGTTCAGTGTCACAAAGCAGAATCCGCTACTCAGCGCCACCTGCTGGGCATCAAACGAGTTGACATGTGTGCGCCACAGAAGCATTTTATTTAGCATGACATCAAAATAGAAGCTGTTTTCATAAACACATATTTATATAGTATTTCTGACCGTAATAACTTTTGAAATTTCTAACAGGATGTATGTTATGCTGTGGATTAGTGTTTTACGGTTTGAGGTCGATGGTGATCGTACAGATGGTCATAAATAAACACAAAATAAATAAAATCAAATACTAATAAAATGACCATGGTAAATGTGCATGGGACTGTTCAGTTTATCATGCTCATGGTTTATGCAGTTTATCATGGTTTTCCTTCTCTTTGTATCTCATTGTCTCAAAGCCCTATTGACACAGCATGAGGTAAGAGTGTAAGGTGTGTAAGAGTGATTTCAGATTGTAACATCACTGTCATCACTGGCTGCTCTAAGGGGGTTCCCTGTACTACAGCATGAATAGCAGCTATTGACGCAGCAAGATGAGGGATTCAGAGTGTAACATCACTGTCATCACTGGCTGCTCTGAGGGGGTTCCCTGTACTACAGCATGAATAACAGGAACTGCTTTGGGTGACAGGTTTAGGGGAAGTTTTTGTCAGCCTTCTACTTC
This sequence comes from Acipenser oxyrinchus oxyrinchus, assembly GCA_030684275.1. Taxonomy (NCBI): domain Eukaryota; kingdom Metazoa; phylum Chordata; class Actinopteri; order Acipenseriformes; family Acipenseridae; genus Acipenser; species Acipenser oxyrinchus. Next base: position 19,878,300 of record CM060271.1, on the reverse strand, counting down.
TCTTTCTTGTTCTTCTGTCTAATTCTTGTCTTGGTCAGTCAATACCTCCTAAACTAATTGATGCAGGAGTGTAGTGTGATTGTGCTGATGGGTAGAATGGCTGGTGCTCCAGACATGCTTTGATTTGGGGGTGACGGTCCAAGGGGAAAGGCCAAGGTGGGTTATGCACTTTAGCAATTCTCTGTTCTTTATTCTCGTTGGGGAATGCCGTGGTACAGCAGGACGCACGAACATGGAGGCAAGGGTGGGCTCCACGATGAACACATTGCTTTTATTGTATAGCAGGACTCCAATTTAAACACGTATTGTAAGACTTGTGCAACAGTATGTCCGGTGAGTTGTTCATATATGCCTAACCCTAACCCTAACCCTAACCCCTTTTAATTTAAGGTATATTTTTGTTTCTTCAGATAAACAGTGTTGCTGTGAAAATACTGAGCCCCCCCCCACACACACTTAGCAACTCCATAGGCCATTCTAAACCCTTCCTGATCAATGAAAACACAAAAAACAAACTCAAAACTGTATAATAACCTGAAATATATTGCTCAAGTTAAATATTGCTTGTGGTAGTTTGAGGAAATTGAGCTAATGTATTACAGTTTTTTTTATTTTTTAGGATCACTGGACAATGAGATCAACACAGTAGAAGGCACTGAGCCACTGAGAGGAGCTCAGAGAGTTAAACTAGACTATTAAGGTAACAGTCCCGTCCCTTTTATCACCTGCACTAAAACAGACAAAGCAAAAAAAGTTCCAGGCAGAAGAGTTCTATCTCGATTTAGAATTTTATTTAAAAGAATACATTTCTCCTAATCATAAACAAGTCCCAATTGCAATTGTAAAATGATTTCCGGATGCACATCGCATGCAGTGCAGTGCATGTCACATGCGTATCAGTGCAATGCACGTGCTTTCCCTTCTTGATTGAATGTGACTTGCTTTCACAATGGGCCTGGCCTTCCTGAAATGTTACAGCAGAGGAACAGGATAGGATGAGCAAGCAGCCAGGCCACACATATTCCTCCCCCTCTCAATATAGAAGTACCTGCAGGTCAAAAGAAGAGCATGCACAGAATCACATCATTATTCATTATTTAACAAGCCCAGGTGTCTTTGTTACACAGCTCTGCTCTGAAAGTCCACCTCTGTACAGTGAAGAATGAAACACTGATATGCAGTACATACACAGTAATGTAGACATACGCGTTGCACGCTGTGTGCTAAATTGCTGCTAACACAAGAAACGTAGTAACATACCCTTTCATTCCCCAGTATGGCCCCCAGGAGTTTTTCACAATCCAGTACGGGGTGCCGCTTTCTTCTCCATATCCAACAGCCAGGACTGCATGGTTTACTGTGTCTGTAGTGTTGTGACAGACAGTGCTAGGGGAGAGAGCAGACTTAGCAGGAGCAGGTACAGCCTCATTTATTAGTAACCCCTTCGGGAGCCTCTTTTTTTATCAGTTTATTATTTTTTTAATATGCTTGAAATGCCAGTTTTATAGATACAGTAGATTCCCCATCACCCCCTGTGAATGTGCACATAAACCACTTCAATGGAATATACATATTGTAGCTAATTAATAAAATAGCAAGTTTTTCAGTTTATCAATTACTGTTCTTCTTTATTACACACACAGCTATGTAAGATAACAAGAGTACAGTTAACAGGAACAGTATGGCTGGAAACAGAAGGACTTTATATAGTGGGCAGTCCAGCATCACTGCCTTCCCCACATTAAAGAGCACTGCCCCTGTACAGCTCTAAAGAGATGCTCCCCTACCTTGTGTAAACACCGTCTCGGTAATGCATGAAGTCAGAGGTCACCTCGTATGCCATGCTGACAGGGTTGAATCTGGCCACTGCATCCACCATGCTCATTTCATCATACTGCAAGTGCAGAAGCACATTCTTAGACATGACGTAACACCCAGACATCCAGACTACTGCAGCTGAGCTATTGGGAAATACCAAGGCATTCTACTAGGGAACTGGAACCCGCATTTACAGTGCTGGATTCTCGCTGTTTATTTACCCAGCACAGCTTATGGTAACAAGAACCACTGAACAGAAAACGTACAGAGCTATGGCAGCTTTGTCACTTTTGGTACACATTTGGGCAACACGGTGTTATTTCCTTTGGTGTCTTATACATGTATACAAGATGTTACAAGGACAATGTTATCAGTTTTAGTCAGAGGTAAAAGGAGCATTATTGCAATTTCTACAGCAGTGGCACACAGTAAATCTACTCGGTACTCACTTTGGTTATGTTGACGACTTCTTTCACAAAAGCAGCGGCCAACTCAGGCTTGAACTTGCATGTGCCGTCCTGTAGAGCGAACAGAAACACACCAGGGATTAAACTGTATACAGTGCTGACTGCTGCTCCTTTATGCCTACAATTCAACTGCTTTACAATACATAAAGTACCTATATTGTATATATTACAGTTTAGGTGAAAACCAACCACAGGCACACACTGTCAATGACTCCTAGTAACAGATAGCACTGTATAACTTTTACCTGTCCAGTATAGGGATAGCCGTCCTCAGTCATGAGTCCTTTGTTGTATTTGATGTATTCAAAGGCTTGACTTGGAAGTCCGCTGTAAAGGTGGTAAGATGGTTTTATTTACTTTAATATCAGTTGAAACCTATACAATGCAATGGAAATAATGCGCTTATGTGATATAGCCGTGCCATGAAACAATACATTGTATGTAAACAATGCGTGTTACCATGCTGTACACCCACAGTGTGGGCAACAACGTATCGTAACAAATGGCAATGCATGGAAACCGCTTCCCAAGATATATCCTTTAATACGGTAGATCAGCCGATAATGTGTCAGCAGAAGGCAAAGAAGCTAGGCTACAGTGTTGGAAACAACTTCTTAAAAACCAACCGCCATGCAAGGAATTGTAACAGACGCTGCTGAAAATGCAGACGAATACAAGGGTTTCTGCAGCAGTGTTATCTTGCCTCACCCTTTGCAGCCGTGATTGTTAAAGTCCTGCGCGCAGTCGACCAGCTGCTGTTCTGCCTGGAAATAAACAGAGCAGACACAGTGTTAGGCGGTTGTGAGGGAGGCACCGGTCTCTGACTATTAGACACAGGAGAAATGAAAGGCCTCACCAGCAGCGGAAGCTTCCCCGATGCAATGGCGACGACAGACTCCAAGCATCCCGTGGTTGAAAATGTCCAACAGCTTCCGCATGGGCCCTGGAATAGTAACAGCAATTACTACTAGGGATCTGCCTGCCTGCCTGTCTGTCCCCCTGCCTGCCTGCCTGCCCGCCTGTCCCCCTGCCTGCCTGCCTGCCTGCCTGCCTGCCTGCCTGCCTGCCCGCCTGCCTGCCTGCCCGCCTCCCAGCCCGCCTGCCTCCCTGCCCGCCCGCCTGCCTGCCTGCCTGCCTGCCTGCCTGCCTGCCTGTCTGCCTGCCTGCCCATCTGCCCGCCTGCCTGCCTGCCTGCCTGCCCGCCTGCCTACCTGCGCCTGCCTGCCTGCCTGCCTGCCTGCGCCTGTCTGCCTGCCTCCCTGCCCGCCTCTCTCTCTTGTATCTATCCAGTCTACGGTGTTTACCTGGTTCTTTACTGGAGTCACGAAGTTGCCTTTCTCTCTCCAGTCCACAGAGTCTGGGTAGGGTCCATTGCTGCTGACGTGGTTCCCTTTAGTAGCAGAGCAGTTCTGAACAAAACAATACAGTTCATTAGCTTCAGTAGCAGTTTTACTCCAGGTTACCCTTACAAGACATCGGAGAACAAGGAACACCCCCCTTTAGAGTTAACAGAGGAGCTGGATAGAGCACAGAGCAGCAGGGTAGAGCACAGGAGAGCAGGGTAAAGCACAGGGGAGCTGGATAGAGCACGGGGAGGTACGGTAAAGAACAGGGAAATTTGTTTGCACTGTATTTTGTAATTAATTTTGTAATTACCTGCGGCTCCGTCAAGAGGTACTGCTTTTTAAACTCCAGGAAGGTTAAGTCAGAGAACTGATTGAGGCCCACTGAAACAAACATTCAAAATGAGATACATCAATACACTGCATCAATAATAATACTAATAATACAACTACTACGACTACGACTACTACTACTAATAATAATAATAATAATAATTTGACAATACTTGTGAATTTATGATTCCCTGCATTGTGATGATCAATCTGTCTTTTGTTCTCCACGAAGATCTGCAGGCGATGGTAATACTCCTCCGGCCCGTACTGCTTATTGTACTGAAATTGAGTGGGAACGAACAATAGAAAAAACAGAAGCATGAGACGAAAATGATAGCGTTTGTCCTGTTCTTCGGAGCCACAGTAATAATCACTGTTGTATCACATGTGATACCTCCTTTATATCTACCCCCTCGTCACGAGTGTGAGAAGTTGCCGTGCCAAAACTTTGACAAAAACGTACCGTATATGCATTATAAACTAGATTCATAGATAGGAAACTTAACATGACACAATTACACGCGGTGACGGAAGGGGATATTTCATTGTTTCACAAATTCTGTATATTTAATTTCCACGCGAGGAAACATTTTAGAATCAAGTACAAAGGTGGAACTGTTCACAAGCTGGCTACGTTAGCAGCGAGTCGATAAACAAAGTCCCCATGCAACACCACCAAACAAGGAACGATGCAATGCCGGTTTACACTGCTCATTATTCGCTTATTAAGTACAAAATGCTCAACATTGAAACTTAACGTGCTCTTTTTTTATATATATAAGCCTGTTATAAAACGTCTACAACAGATTCAGTACAAAAGCACAATTTACCTGTGACTTCCATAACTTGAACAGGTATTCCTCTGTAAGAAAAACAAAACAAAAACTGAACAGTAATAAAAGCAAGTACGTGGCATTATTTTTATGCGATATATATATATATATATATATATATATATATATATATATATATATATATATATATATATATATATATATATATATATATATATATATCAATGTTTCTAGAATATGCTGTAGTTCTTGACAGACTGACAAACCCACCTTCAACAGAGACTGCTGGCGCGCAGTAAGTACTGTGCAACAACACCACGAGAGTTAGCAGGGTTCCGCTCCACAGTCCCATGTTCAGTTCGTGTCTGTCCGGTGCAGCTGCTGAGCACAGTACTGGAGCTGGCTCTATGTCAGTGGCACATCGCATGATACTTGAGATCAGAATCTCATATGAACATGACTGTAGTTCCTCATTCAAGTTTTTTTTTTTTTTTTTTGGTTTCGGTTTCATCAAACCTGATTTGTTACTGCGACTACTGTGTTAGGATCAGTTACTGTTTTGTTGTGTAGCTAAGCTGTTGTATTTACTCATATACATACTCATAGTAAACCTTACTATGTGGTCATTGCTTGATATGGGGTGTCCTGTCAGTTTCTTGCCTTCAGATACAGTACATTGTGTGTTTGCAGTCAGCTATGGGACTCGACCATGTCTTGAGTATTGTTTTTTCCCAAAGCTGTTCTGGCATATATGTTCTTGTTATATATTTGTGGCCAAGGTGCACGTCAGCAGAACGTAAGCAGTATGTTGTGAAGCAAAGTTCAAATTGGAATGAGTATTTTATTGAACTCATTTGGGTGGAACAACAGTAGCCGTGAATTATGCATGCTTCATCAAATCTGCTTTAATAACATCAGCAGACAGATACAAGAACAGTCCGATGTCATGCCTGGTGGTCAAGTGGTGACTTGCTTCCGTTATCTATTTGTCTTAAAAGTTAACCCACATTAAATAAATGTGTCAGATAGAAAGAGGAAGTTTAAAAAAAAGAAACAACAACTCAGCAGTCATTGTGAATCCCTCCAGTTGGATTCATATATAATATATAATTAAAGAGTGGCCATCTTTACAATAGACCTCAGAGTCTTTTGCAAGTAAAAAAGTAACTGAAACATTTGTTTGCATGATGTAAAGTTATGGTTGCATAAGGTACATAAGCTTAGGGGTAGTGATCAAATGAGAAATGAGATACAATTGTGCATATGATTCTTTCTATGCTCATGTTTTTTAGAGAATGTTTGCAATACCATGTGGTCCACCTTGACTGCATCCAGCACTTATCTTTTAAGGGCAATTCTGGGATAACTGCAGATGGGTGATGCAATCCAGGGCGATTTCCCAGTGCTGTAAAATACTCTCAAACAATCCTGCTGTGGATTATCCCGGCGGGGTACAGATTGATCAAATCCACCCCTTAGACATAAAAAGGAATACTGTACAGGCATGGGAATAAGACTCCATTTGCATAGCAGTTGCACCCATTCCAGGTTTTACTACAAGCTTGATTAGCCACAGCGTAAATGTAACAAGCTCAGGCGTGTCTGATTTAAGTCAGTGAAACCAGGAATGGATTAAACCGTCATGCAATGGGAGTCTTATTTCCATCCCTGTTGTGCAGACTCAGAATATTTGATTTTTCCTAAGGACCTTGCTAATTTACGCTTGCAATGTTTCTTCTAGTCACCGGTGAAGCCAATGTGATGGGCTGAACTGTTCCACCGTCCTTTCCTGGAAAGTGTTTGTCTTGTTCCTCTTGTCAGGTGAGCTCACATTGAGCCGCTGCAGAAACCTGTACCCCTGGAACAAGCAGAACGGGTCCAGATGTGTGAGTCCACGCTGCAGTGCAGTGAATCCACACCTCTGTGTTTACACCTCTGGGTAGCCTGTTACAATAAACACTCAGAAAAACACTTGTCACCCTGAGATAGAATAGATTTATTAGCAAGAGGTAATCAGGAAACATACATATTTATACAAAAACTGGAAAACAAAAAGTATTTTCCAAATGAGCTGTAAGTGGAAATAAACTTCAGGACTGAAAGAGAATTCTCATACCACTAGGTATTGCTCACAGCAAAAAAAAAGTGTATATATATATATTTTTTGTTATTTTTTTTAGTTTATTTTTTGTTGTTTTTTTCGGTTTGATATAGTGGAGCATGCCTGCCGCTTAATAGTTTAGTGTGTTTCGATACTGTACATGGTAAAAATACATACAAATATTCACAGAATAAGCACTCCATTACTATAGTCCTGCTAGATTAGTAATTCCAGACAGGATTACAGTATATGTAAAACACTTTAAAGTTGTTTTCTACTTCTAAAGTTGTGGTACTAAATATCACACGTTGTTTAGCAATTTTAGGTAAGTAAGCTTGTTACTAGGATATAATGCTGTAAAGAAAGTGCTTTACAATGTTACACATTAAGTAATAGATAAGGCTGCATGTAGAAAATATACAGCATACACACCCTTCAGGAGAATTGTTAAAGTTTCTACAAAATACAGATTTTCCCTTATATTCATATATTCTCAAAGATGCAGTATCCCTTCTGCTAAGACTCTTGTTTGGGCTACTTTACAAAAATACCTTTATAAATTGTGCAAGCTGCAAAGCTCTGCCCCATTTCTTTTCAGCTAGTTCAACAGATTTAGTCGTACTGGTTCCTGGTCATTGGCACACTCGGAAGAACAGATTTGCTGTTACTATAATGCGTCTCAGTAGATTCACTTCCACAGTCAGAACAGCTCAGTACCTTTCTGAGCACTTCACTCCTTCATTCATCTAACTGTTTGTCAGCACATTTGATTCTGCTCTGCTGAAACAGCACCAAAGAACAAAAATAAATCAACTAATCAATAAACACATAGCAAATAAATAACCAGACGGCATACAGTGGCAAAGTTACGGAAAGATCTGCTGTTTCTTATTGTTCTCAAAAACACAATAAAATATTGAATCCATCAACATTCAAGAACTTCATTATTGCCAAAACAAGAAATGCTGCATCTTTAGACATGTCCCCCACAAAGTCTTTTCCCCTTTTTGTAATACATTATCAATGCAGTTGATTTGAATGGTATGATTATAGACCCCCCCATGCTGTACAGGTCAGGTCAGGTCACATACAGCTTCTTTAACATTCCAGGGACCATCAAAATTTAGTTTTTCTTCAGTGAGATTCTCTTCATGGTGGAAATGATTATAGTTCATATACTGCTGTAGCAATTCTGTGCTTGCATATGATTAAAACAAGCTGTGAATGTCTTTAAATAGCCTTGGCTTGACCTCCTCTCTGGATGATCTTTTGGGTAACCATCATATAACTTCTCAATTTTCTACATTTCTGCAGCGCTTGTGAGGAGCAAATGAAATGAACAAGTAAATCCTCCCTGACTCTCCCTAGTTAACGGGCCGTGTACCAGTAAATCCTCCCTGATTCTCCCTAGTTAACGGGCCGTGTGTTTGAACCCCGTGCTCTCCTTCGAATCTTACTGAAAGTGCTGGATTTCATCTATATAAAGACGTTTAAAAAAGAGTTTGAAACCTCATCTCTGAATGGTTTAGTGTTAAATACACCTTTACGCATGCCAAGCCATGAAAGACTGTTAACAGTATAAGGTTGGGGACTCAGTGACACCGCTCGTCGTTTTCCTTTCTCCTGGTAGCCTGGTTTTATTATTGTAGAAAAGAAATAGATAATATATGATAAATGCAGACAAAACAACAGTAAAGAACAAATAAGCTTCTAAGTGTATTTTTCCCCCAAAACCTCTGTACCCATACATATAAAGTTTGTGTGAGGCTTCTAGTTTACTTCTAATAACAAGGGTACACAGCTCCTTGCAGAAACATCTACTAGAAGGATATGTCTAAGCAGTCTAATACAAATAATAGGTTATGTACATATCATATAGTATTTGTACAGTTTGTTAGTTGCGGAGATATCGTCCGTCCTCCCTTCAGGTAGGCAATTTGGGCTCTATTCTCAGGGAGGCTTCATAAAGACTTTCTTCATCCAGCACAGCACTATTGTCCAGCAAATACTCTGTTGTCTGAAAAAAAATAAAAAAATAATTGAGGTTCAACATAAGGCAAGAGTTCCAGTTGTAGCCCCTTCCAGTTTGTTACCCGCCTCCTACTCTAAAATGGGTTCCAGCACAGCTTCTTGATGCTCTAAAAGGAAATATATATATTGTATAATGAACACACAATGCCAAATGCACCCAGTTGCCATGCACTGTTTTGTAACAAATGCACCCAGTTGCCATGCACTGTTATTACAGTTTCTTGCTGCTTGCGTTTTTAAAGTGCAAAGGCTCTTAAATATAAAAAAAAGTGCTTACCTTGGGCTGGTGTTCAACTTTGTAGGCCGTCTGCTGGAACTGCCTGATTTCTCTAATAATATGGGAGATCTGTGAATAATTATAGGATTTGAAATGACACTTGGAAGTTCTCATAACATTAAGAGGGTCTGGGACACCGTGCTGGGAGGGTCACTGTGGAATCTCCTGAGCTGTATCTTGAGAATCCTCAGTCCCCTCTAACACTACTGTCATCATACAGGGCTGAGGCATGTCATGCAAGTTCATTATAACAAATGTAAAGAGGTCAGTGACTGGGTGGCTCAGCGGTCTGGCACTGGGGGATGAAGGTATCTGGTTTGACTCAGTATTTAAACATCAGAGCTCAATGGCATTAGATTGATGCCACACACAGGTATTGCATTTATTGCATTAATTACATCAATTAGCCCATACAATGTAACTTCAAACATTCAGTCATGTGTTATTATGACGGCGACATTAGCTGAAAGGTTTGTCTGCATTTCCAAGCATTTACTCAAGTCTTTAATTAACATGTTTAACTTCTTAACAGAGCATCCAGCCTGCAGATTCCGTGTCTGCCAGGGTCCTGATCACATGGGAGAATGACTGCGTTCCTAGATAATTACCATCCTCATTTTGGAGAAGTTGACCAGTCCGTCCTCAGTGTAGTTGGGTGTCCCCTCCTCGATGAAGGCCAGGTCTGTCAGGTACATGCCCAGGTACGGCACACACGGAGGATCACAACTGGAAAGACAAAGCACAGGCAAGGGCCCTTACAAACCTTTCTGCAGTTTCCCCCCATGCTTTCCCCATGGTTATACTGTGCAGAGTTTACCAAGTTTACCTTGTTTATTTATAACGCTTACCAATGCTTTACCATTATGCTTTTACTATGGGAAACTTTTACTGTGGGAAAGTCACTGTAAAGCATGAAGCACAATCCCAGCATTGTACCACCTCACGTATCTTTAACGTGCCCCGGTGCAGCACACAAATCAATAGAACGCTTACTTTTTCAAAGCCTCTCGGAGGTTCTTAAACCTGCCCTCGGATGAGACCAGCTTCTGTAACTTGTCAATCAGAGCTTTTGTCTGCAAGGAAGAACACACAAGTCTTTCAATTACTGGAACTAAAACCCAAACAAGAGAGAGAGAGAGAGAGAGAGAGAGAGAGAGAGAGAGAGAGAGAGAGAGAGAGAGAGAGAGAGAGAGAGAGAGAGAGAGAGAGAGAGAGAGAGAGAGAGAGAGAGAGAGAGGGAGAACTTGACATGTCAGTGAACAGCGCTTCAGCTGTGAAAAGAAAAGAATAAAAACACTGAAATATTTCTGAACATACAAATCGTTTGGATACTGTCAGGGCTCTACAGAAAGGAATGTGGTTGTTCTCTTTGCACGCTCTTGTTGCATATTTTATTTTTTTAGCCATCACAGTCTATGGTACAGGTACATATGTCAGGTCAGCTGGCACACACACCATTGCAACATGACATGACTGGACATCATGTCGGGTCGCCGGTTCGAGCACAGCCTCCTCCCTGTTAAGTTACCTGCTTGGAGACTTTGAGCCAGGTTTTCTTCAGCCTGAAGATGGCGCTGCGGTTCAACGAGGAGGTGATCTCCAGCACGGCGTTGTAGTTGTGCAGACAGCGGCAGATATCAGCCACGGCCACCCACTTCTCCACCGCCGTCACGCGCACGTTCACGTCTTCCGACCGCAGAATCTCTGAGGCTATCAAGTTGCTGATCTTTCAAAAAAGAATCATTAAGTACCGGGTTAATAATATAAACACATTGCAATGAAAGAAGGTCAGATGCATGAATAACAAGATCGGTTTTTATTATTGCAGCAATAAGCATGAGTACATGTTCCTATGCTTTTACCAGGGATTCATTTTTCTTTGCTGTTGATTAGAAGTACTAAAAGAAACTTGGTATAGTCAATGACAAACATTTTGACTTTGCTTTGGTAAACCATGCTTTACTATGGCATTCTGCAGGGGATAGCACTGGTTACATGGATGGGAATAAGAAATTCACATGACCCTTGACCACTCAAATGACCTTTGATTCTTACATGATTGAAGTGTTTGGTGGTTTTCATAATGTAGGGAGTCCTCTCGTTTTTATCAGGCTTCATCCAACCTTGACCGAAAAACTCCCTAAAGGCACAGATAAGGAAATCAAAAGCCTCAGAATCCCAGTGCATCACTGAAACACTCATTTACAGGATGAGAGCAGAGCTCAAAGAAGTATCTAAACCATCTCAGTCAGTTTTGCAGATATTTCTGACACACACAGTTCACAGCTCTAAATGAAATACTGTTCGGTTGCAACAACCAACCGGTAGAGATAACATGCTCTAGACCAGCGTTTTCACTCCTGTTCGTGATCAATTTGCATACCAGTAAAAGCACATGGACTTCAATACAACTAGTGGCACACTAATGTATTTTGACTATCTGATGCAGTGTGGTTTTCCTCTGCACAATCTAATGGGATTCTGGCTACCTGTTTTGGCACTGAACTGCACACAGGCTCATAAGCATCGATTCCTCCAAGCATGTAAATACAGCACCTTTGTGATTACAAAAAGATGGAATAGTGTTCCAGGCTGGCCAGCTGTAATAAATCACAGACACACAGGCAAGGCACTCACTCATATGGGATCCCCTTGAAAACGAGATGGTCCAGCAGGGTCAGCTGCTCAGCGATCTCCAGGGCAGAGTGGTTATCAAACGGTTCAGATTGAACACCTTCCGCCTTTAATAAAAATACAAAAAAAATACAAAAAACAGATCAATCAAAAAAGCGACACAACCAGCTCCTTTCAAACAGGTGTCGCAGATGTGGAACCAAGTAGCACAGGTCATTGCAGCCGGGGACCAATTTAACTGCTGCCCCCATACCCGTGAGCCAAGAGCGATAAAAAGAGGAGAGGGACGTTTAACCTAGAGAGGCAGCTGATAAAAAAACAAAAACACACACACATTTGGAACACATGGAGAATAAAATGACCTGTGTGCAAGAGAATGCTGATGCACACCACGGCAAAGAAAACACAGAGTCAATGGGTAGGGAGAAGTAATCCCTTTACACCCTTCACAAACATGCCTGATCTAGTCCCCTGCAGCCTCTTCAGGAACCAACTGCAATTCCAGTTTACATCCTACACCGTGGAGGAGAATAAGTAGCTCCTTGCGATGAGTTTAAACTCTTTAAACCACTGTGATCAGGCAAAACAGCTTTCTAGAAAGGAATGGGGATACAGTAAGTGCTGCTAGTAAAGAAACTAAACTAGGTTTGATGTGACGCTTGATCAGTGTCTTCAAACCCGAGACTGTAAGACTGTAATACCTGCAGGAGAAGGGCGCTCTATACTGTGAGATGTTTCAAATTAAAGAATTACGGAGAACAAAAACTGTATTAGAAATAAAAAGTTAAACTAAACACACCGTGAAAAGGGTAATGGACAAAGTCCTGGTGTAGGAAAATGGAGGTCATACACCTTGCAAATCTTACCATCTGCACAATCTCCTCCAGGGTTATTTGATTGTCTCCGGGGTCTTCTTGAGTTAACGTTCTGTAAAAGATTCCATTTTGAGTATTTACTTATTAAAATATTTATTTAAAAAAAACAGTTACACTGGTGTCACCTGACATTCCTTAACTGTTTTATTTTAGACTTTGGTCTTCTGCATGGATCGTAATAAGATTCCTATTGCATAGCAGTTTCACCCACTCCAGGCTTTCTTAAGCTTGATTAGCCACAGGGTATATAGGTAACAATCTCACGTGTCTCATTAGACTCATAGTAAAACCAGGAATGGATCAGACTGCTGTTTGAATGGGACCCTGAGCTCAGGCAGTGGCAGGCAGCACTGAGGTCACACTGCTGTACCTGATGATGTTGGCAGCAGCTTTCCTCTCCTGGGTCAGAAGCTCGGGGTCGTGAATCACCTCCTCCAGGAAACTGATCACCTTAAACTTCAATTCACCGTTGGATTCAAAGTCCTATAAGTAAAAAAAGTATATATATAATAATCGTAATTACCATATATTATATGATTATATGAATAGTAGATAGGCTGTATTCTTAAAGCACCGGCACATCTGAATTATAAACGTGCATTGCACCTAGGCTGTACCTGTGTGTTTGGAGACCCAGGCTGTACCTGTGTGTTTGGAGACCCAGGCTGTACCTGTGTGTTTGGAGACCCAGGCTGTACCTGTGTGTTTGGAGACCCAGGCTGTACCTGTGCATGTTTGGAGACCCAGGCTGTACCTGTGTGTTTGGAGACCCAGGCTGTACCTGTGCATGTTTGGAGACCCAGGCTGTACCTATGCATGTTTGGAGACCCAGGCTGTACCTGTGTGTTTGGAGACCCAGGCTGTACCTGTGTGTTTGGAGACCCATGCTGTACCTGTGCATGTTTGGAGACCCAGGCTGTACCTGTGTGTTTGGAGACCCAGGCTGTACCTGTGTGTTTGGAGACCCAGGCTGTACCTGTGCATGTTTGGAGACCCAAGCTGTACCTGTGCATGTTTGGAGACCCAGTCTGTACCTGTGTGTTTGGAGACCCAGGCTGTACCTGTGCATGTTTGGAGACTCAGGCTGTACCTGTGCATGTTTGGAGACCCAGGCTGTACCTGAGTGTTTGGAGACCCAGGCTGTACCTGTGCATGTTTGGAGACCCAGGCTGTAGCTGTGTGTTTGGAGACCCAGGCTGTACCTGTGCATGTTTGGAGACCCAGTGTCGCAGAACGTTCAGGACTCGATTCGTCGCCGCTCTCCTGATCACAAATTCCTTGTCCCCATTCCTCTGGTCAGTGGGGTACCCTTGGGACAGCAGATTGCAATGGAATGGTTACAAAAATCCAGAAGAAAAGCATGGTGGCATGTGCAATGTGTAGATTGTAAGTGGACCAAAGTTTATGAGAACATAGGTTCTCATTTCCACAATAACTTGTGGTGGAAGTTTAACATGGCAAAAGCTCACAAGAACTATGCTGCTTGGCATGCTTTTCTCATGCATAGATGTTGATTGCTTTTTCATGCTTGCACTATACACTTGGTATCCTGCGTTAAGTACAGTTCATAGCAGCTGATTATATCTTTATTTCTTTATTTCTGATATAATGAAACATAAAGGAAGCTTATTCAGCAAATCTATTTGAATGATGTTATATTGCAGCCGACACACCTGTACTTGCCAGTGACATCCTCCTGTATTTTTCCTTTGTGGGCGTGCCTTCATTGGCCCCCGCTGTTGCTATGGCGAAAGCAGAGGCAGCCGACAGCGCACTGCGATTGTTGTCGAGCTCTCGGCAGGATGTCACCACCACGCCATTGTTATAGGAAAACAAGGAGAAGTCTGGAGTGGAGGCAACACACTGTAGAATCAGCCCATTCAGTCCTGCAAGGCCTTTTATTGCTGCTGTCAAAGTGCTTCGCTAGTCGAGATCCCTTTCAGCTAACAGGCTCTTTCTTCTATTGAGGGTCAATTTCAAGCCACGTACTAATTGTGTTAAAGAGAAACTCAGCTGGGGGGCATCACTCATATGCATTTAGAGTCACAGAAAAGCAGAAAGAATGCAAATACAAATATTCCTAGGAAACCCTTTGGAAGAAAATATAAGAGTAGAAATATATAAAGCTTGATGTTCAGCGTTCTTACAGAAAAGGTCAAACAAATGAGAAAACAAGCTGTACTGCGTGTCAAAAACCTGACGTTCTTACATCTAAATATGCAGGGCTGATAATGGCATTAGGGGGCTGATAATGGCATTAGGGGGGCTGATAATGGCATTAAGGGGGTTGATAATGGCATTAAATGAGCTGTACAATGCACATTTTGCTATGCATCAAAATTATTTTTTTTAATAAAATTTGGCAGCAAGAAAGTGCTAGTCCTTGCTGAAGGCCTCCTCTTACTAAAGACCGTATTTCTTTCTATTACTGTCCAGGTGGAAAGGACACCTGTCTATGAAGACCTCATTTTTCACTTGTAAAGGTTGCTTTCATCAGTAATTGGTGCAGCGATTGGAAAACCTGTACAGAATCTCAAAGCTTTCACTTTGAAATAGAGTGGTAGCCAAGACTTTACAAGGCTCAAATTCTCAAATTCTCAAAACCTAAATATTTTGTCTGAAAGGAAAAAAAAGACGCAATTACAAGTCTAAATGTATACTTTATACTGTACTACCCACAAGTACCTTAGTTAAATGCCTGAGTTGCTTATTTCTGGTTTGATAACTGCGCTTTTTCTTTTTTTTTTAAATCTGAAGAAAAAAAAAAGACATTTTACAGAAAATAGCTCTGAGAGTCTAGCCCATTGTCTCACCCGTCACTCTCAAAACACATTTCTCACAGGTCTCTTATGGTTTTGCTGTTCTTCTTGTTACCCGGACCTCCGTTTCAAAGTGGTGGATAGGATTTTTAATGTCACAACACTACAGGTTCACTCCCTGTGTTACAGGCAATATGAGTCTCATACTGGTGCTCTATAGTGCACAGGAAGTTGTGTGCGGTCAGGACGGGGGCTTTTCCCTGTAACACTGGTTCCACCTGGGTCAAAGTAAAAATAACAACAACCTGTCTTCCTGTCTTGAACAGATGCAGGACTACAAGTACCAGAATGCATTGCAATCAGTCTTGAACCAAGAGCCACATGGTCATTCTTATCTTACCTAAGCTATTATTTTCACTGAGTTATTCAATTCAAATGATGCAATGTGGAATGGCACCCATAACAGTGCAAGAATAATGAATACCTCTTCTAAAACGTTAAAATAGGAAAAGCAAGTGCTTAAACAACATGTTCATTACCGTGTTTAGTTTTGTGTTTATGCACATTACTGCCAGCAGAGGTCACTATAGTCTAATACAAAAAAAAGATTGCTTAACATTGAAAAAGGCCAGTAAAACACTGCTTTAACGTATTGTGAGACTGAAAGAAAATGCAGTATGCGTATATATACAGTATATATATATATATATACTGTACAGCTTTTTTTTAAATGAATTAAAGAAAGAACAGGTGTTTTTCATGATAGGAGGCTCATCGTGTGAACTTGGGCCTGTGACTCAATAATCTCTTCTAGAAACATTGTAGGCCTAACTGTTTGCTTTTCAACACGCGACCGCCTGTCCTACACACCTACTAGTGGAAGAGGTTGCTAAGCTAGTGGGCGGTTGCTAAGGCACAAGTTCCATACCCACCTACTCATGCTGCATTTTGATTGGCTGTTGCACTTCTAGAACAGAATGCTTTGCGAAGAGTTAGGAGGTGGACTCTAAATACCAAGTTTAGATTTTATTATTATTATTTTTGTATTAACACTTCGAGTTACATTCTTAGCATTTTGCAAAGTAGAAAAGCTGTATCCCTGTCAGACTGTTGCTCCTTGCTATACAGTACCTGAAGAGTTTTTGCATTTGACGTTTTTGGGAGTTGTCGGAGACTTTGTTGGTGACGTCTCTGTTTCAGCTTCGTCACTCTGGATTGGGTCATTATCAGATTCTTCTCTCACCGATACTTCTGCACATGGAGAGAAATGGAGAGTTAACACCTGGTACTGACATTCGCCTTGTTTCCTGAATTACTAACAGAGCGCTTCACAGCACATCAGTGTCTCAGAGTTCCTAAAACTTAACAAACATAACAACTTAGGGGCTACTATGAGTAAACAGCAGGTTTTATGTGGATTCTCATAGCTATTTATTTTAAATCATCACTTCAGCAATGAAAAAAAACACAGAAATGACCTTTCTAATACAAGAAACAACCTGCTAATCCCAAGCCCCTAAATGAAAGCTCTAAGTTCTTTATTTCTAGTTTGGCAACTTTCTTGCAATGACTCTTTCCTTTCTGGAATCATGCTAATGATGATTTGGGAGTGAGGAACTGTTCTTACAATCCAGCCCACGGGGGAGCTACTATATAAAACACACATTTCAGCATGTCAAAGGAGCGGCATGCAGGAACATGCAGATCCAAGCTGACCTTGCTTATTGCAGGAAGGCTCGTCTGGCTTGTCCGTTTTGGTTTCAGCTTCATCAGGGATCTTGTTGGGGATGGAGCTGGACACATACAGCTTGTTGATGTCCAAGCTGGTCTTGCTGAATGGGGACATGGAAGAGTACATGCTTGCATAGCCATTGGAGGAGCAGCTCAGGGCAGCCAGGTCCAGCGCCTTGCCCCCGGTGATGATGGGGATGTTCAGGGAGAGCTTCCTCCGGCGGTTGGGGGACGATGTCTTGGTGATGGACAGAGGGGGAGGGGAGGAGAACTTGCGGCTGGCCCTTGGGGACTTGGGAGGCTCTCCATACAGAAGCTTATTGTTTTGACTGCTTGCGAAAAACAGCTCCAGAGACCTTGACACAGTCCAGACAAAATGGGAACAGATGCATCATGCAGAAACAATTACTTTGAATTCTAGATGCAGAGTAGCCTCCCTCCAGGCTGGGTGGAGGATCTCCCCAGTGGGCTACACCTCAGCCTGCACGGTGTGTGGGGAGCTGGGGCACTGGACATGCCATATGTGGGGTGAGATGTTAAACCAAGGTCATGTCTACTTTGGGGACTGTTTATAAAACAACTATGATTCCCAGACTCTGGTAAATGAGTGGAAAGGACATCACTGGAAAGGCTATTCTCTAATAACTGTGTTAATGTGCAATCCCGGGGGCGATAGTGTTATTGACTGAACTACAGCCTGGGGTTACTATGTCCGAACGCTGTAGCCAAACAAGTGCCTTTGTCATTGCTTTATTTCACTGTGCTGGGAAACTGTGAAACAATGCCAATGCAAAGTGTTGCTCTAAATATTGAATCTTATAGATCCTCTGCAGAGCCGAGGAGGAGGAATGGGGTAGGGTCCTGCAGCACAGCAAGGGGTTTCCATGGCAACAGGAGGCAGCTGCAGGGCAGTGCGGTAGAAGGACGTGGTCAAGTTAGACAGGTTGCGGACCTAGCTAGTGAGCCGTTGTGTGTGTCACACTTTTGCACCAGTCATTGTATATGTATTTTCATATATATATATATATATATATATATATATATATATATATATATATATATATATATATATATTTATTGCTTCAGTAATATTACCCTTCAAGTGTTAAGAAGATGTTGTACTGTCTGGTAGAAATAAATGCTATAATTACACTTAGTGTAGGAAGGCAGTGTGGCTGGTTAAGCAGTAGAATTGGATGTATGACAAAACAATAAGAAATGGGCCAAGGACGCATAGCTGTAATACAGGACTTGGTTTTTAATGCACCTGTGACAGCCTCAGACTCATTCATTCACAAGAACTTTCAATTCTGTATTTAAACTGTATTTAAAAAAAAAGGATGACGAAAGCATTCTTTTATTCTTTTGTCATTACAAGTGCCTGTTAGGGGAGGGACATATGTAAATTAGCTTGACTGAATGTTAAATGCATTTATAATAAACATACAGTATACATATATACTATACAGTATATATATACACACACACACACACACACACACACACAGTACATGTGTATCTCTCTATCTAGCTCTGTGAGTCTTAAGGAATGAAAGACTTTTCTAATTCCAGTCTCACTGTACAGTCAGTTAGAAGCTGAGGGGCTCACCTTGCAGGTATTGCACTGATGGGTTTTTTGTAAATGGTGATGAGCTTGTCCAGCACCACTTCGGCCGTGGTGAACACCCTGTATGAATGCAGGAAGGTGTTGAGAAAGTCTATACTGAGAAACCTCAGGTCTGTCAGTCTCTCCAGAAGCCGCTCCACGCTTGCATAGCGGATCTGCAGGACCTTGCAGGAGTTCATCATCTTGCTGAAGCGAATGTCAACGTCGTCGCAGTACAGACTGGTGTCGGACCTGCGAACGAGAAAACACAAAACAACACAACCTTTAAATGAGAGAGACACTGCACCATCTGCCCTGCACTGATGATGATGCTCCTTCATTGAGCGTGCATGGAAGACGTAGATATATAAAACATGTCTCTACACAACAGTATACAACCTCTTCATTGTGAGAAAGAAATAAATATTTTATAACACTCAGCCACTTACTTGATCATCTGTGGAACGGTCACCTTTGAGTTTTCTTCGAATGCATTCATCATCAAACCATTGCATCGGATATTGTCTATGCACTAGAGAAAATAAATACAAAGGACAATTACTTTGGACATGTAAAGCTTCAACGATACACAGATTGCATTTTAAAATCATTCTCTAATTCTGGGTACAGTTCATAAATAAACACATATCCTTCTGAGCTTGCCTGGCTGATGTCGCTTGTCCACGCGGATTTCTCTTGACGTGAGGACGCTACCAGGATGACAGTGAACGACTGTGTGTCTTTTGGTTCAACAACGATTTTGAAGTCCAAGTGCTCCATGTCTTGTCCGGATTTGTCTGGTTTTGCTTTAGAAGAAGCGAAAACAGAGAAAAATAATATGTCTTCTGCATTTCTATCTGGAAAGTTTAGGGCAGTGTGTAAAAATTCCATAACATCCTGTTTTAAAAAACAAAGCGAACATTACTTAAAAAAAGGAACCCTCTTCGTATGACATCAGTATTAGTCAATAATGTGCTTGTATTGTGCACACTTACACTCCTCATCAGTGCCCTCTGGTTCCTCCATCAAGGTGCAGTCAATGAGTGAGATCACTCCATTCTAAAAGTCAGTAAGAAAGGGATGTGTTAAAACTTATTACATGATAAAAAGTTAAAGTCAAGTGAACATTGTTTTTGTGAAAATAAAACTGGCGATGTTACAAAACAAACAGAGAAGCAGCTCAGTCCTCCTACACACAAGATGTCAACTGAATAAGCCCTTGATGTTCGGTATGTTTCGGAATTCGTGCTTTAACTTTGGGCACATGGAATGTTTTTAAAAGCAATTTTCTCCAATCTCTATAACTGCTTGTTCAAACTGTACAGTGGTTAAGACGGTCAGTTGTGGAGAGAGTGGTGGGCAGTTCATGCCCAACCTTTGCCCAGTTACACTAATGTATACGTTAAGTTATGCAAATAATAGAACTCCTCCTGTATTATACGTTCATGTGTATATGTGTTCACTCCTGACTTTACTTAAGTCTTTTTTGAACTTTTCTGAAGACAAAATATTAATGTTACAAAACTGACACTAAAGAGTGCTTAGGAGAGTTTGAATGATATGATTTAGCTGTTTAATTCTAGTTTTAGAAAAGTTTTGTTTTCTCTTTAAAAGTGAACACAGTAGACCTTTGTTAAGTGGAGTTTCCCTCCCGATCCTCTGGTACAGATGATTAAATGTTTGGAGAACAGAAAGCACTGCCTTTCCCCTTCCTTCTTGAGAGACAGGGACCCCAGCCTCCCTCTGGTGATTTTACCCTTTTCGCTCATCGGTATTTGGATGAGAGAACCTGGATGGGGGAATACATGGCAAGATCATTAGTTCTCATTTGAACACACAGGCCTGCCAGGACTGGTGGTTCCAGTTGTGTTTGAACATGTCTGATCTGGGATTTCACTTTGAATCAGATATTAAAATAAAATCCCTTATAATTCAACTGTATTGACAGAATGGCTTCTCAATGTGAACAAAGAAATTGTACATGAGAATACGCTTGGGTATTTCCTCAGTTTAGTGCTCATGGCTATTCCAAGGAGGGAATTAAGACCACACACTAACTCTTAAAGAAGCAGTGCTGTGCCTCAATCAGTAAAGCTCTTATCTATATCAATGTACCAGAGCGCTCTCACGCTGTATCTCTAAGTGCCCTCAGATAGCATTGATTGTGTTTGCACATGTTCATGTTGACCAGAAGCAGCTTTAAAAGACCAGCCCCAAGATATAATGGGAGAGGGGGTCTCAGGCCAAACTTCATGTGTGTGAACGTGCACAGTCCAATCGACCCGCAGGCACACAGGAAGAAGAACAACTGACTGTAGCTGCAGGAAGAAACGGTTTCATTTTGCTTTCTCTAGTCTCTCAGGAGTGATTTAAAGAATCTGAGTTTAGAAATAGTGTGATATTCATGAAACATTTCAAGGTTGGTGGTAAATAAGCCAGTAAGGTTTCACTAGTATGAAACTTTATTTAACTAATCAAAATAGGCTTTCAAAACCATCCTCTTTACATGTCATCTTCAAAGTAATGAAACAGGGGCACCTTGTCTGACAAACGTCTGGCTGGTATCGAGGAGGATCTCGCACCCTTCCACTATCATTCGCTCGATGGCCAGGTTCTTCCGGATGTTTTCCGTCTCGCTCACTTCGTCGTGCATGATTCTAGACAAACAGGAAGTGTTGTGCTCATTTACAAGGTTTTAGATTTATACTCCAATTGAAAGATGTTTTTAAAAACAGGACATTGTTTGCTGGTTCAATAGCCTAAAAAGTAGTGCTAGATTCTTAAAGCAATTTACTCCAAATTGTCGTAATGCAATTTGTTTTCCGAAAGGAAAAAAACACCAATTGAAATTCAAAAACTACTAAAAAAACAACATGGGGCTGTTTCAAAAGTTGTTTATTGCTGGTTTGGTAACTTTATTGGGTGTGATTTTCCATTCTGAAAAAAAGAGCTGATGATTATTTGGATCTTTGAGAATCTAGCCCTTGGTGTGGTAATGCCTTGACCCTGCAGCAGGAAAACCTCTCAACTGAAAACCACCCAACACAAGCACAGAACCGAGAAAAGCTGCAGCCACTGTAGTCCTCCCAGAAAGCATTGCTCTGGAGCACCTCTAGTGGAAGCGTGGGATCCACCCAGAAAGACAAGCCTACAGTACAGTAAGAAAGCAAGCAGATGGACAGGTCATCTGATGTCAAGACCAAAAGCAGCACGAACCTTGAGAGCTCCTCCAGCTTAGACTTGGCGTACTCCAGGCTGTTCCTCTCCACATGCTCATGCGGGGTGTGAGCCAGGAGCTCATGCAGAGTCAGAATGTACCTGGGGATCTGAGCCAAGAAACCAAAAGCAGTTAGAGGAGTGACCGTGCGGGCTGTATCTGTATCACTGCTGTTAGAGGAGTGACCATGCGGGCTGTATCTGTATCACTGCTGTTAGAGGAGTGACCGTGCGGGCTGTATCTGTATCACTGCTGTCAGAGGAGTGACCGTGTGGGCTGTATCTGTATCACTGCTGTTAGAGGAGTGACCGTGCGGGCTGTATCTGTATCACTGCTGTTAGAGGAGTGACCGTGCGGGCTGTATCTGTATCACTGCTGTTAGAGGAGTGACCGTGTGGGCTGTATCTGTATCACTGCTGTTAGAGGAGTGACCGTGCGGGCTGTATCTGTATCACTGCTGTTAGAGGAGTGACCGTGCGGGCTGTATCTGTATCACTGCTGTCAGAGGCGTGATCGTGCAGGCTGTATCAACAGCACTAAGCTGTTAGAGGAGTGACCGTGCGGGCTGTATCTGTATCACTGCTGTTAGAGGAGTGACCGTGCGGGCTGTATCTGTATCACTGCTGTTAGAGGAGTGACCGTGCGGGCTGTATCTGTATCACTGCTGTTAATGCACTTCTGTTGATCTGATTGCAGGAATCAACAGCACTAAGCGGTGAAGCGCACTATGTAATTGCACTCTATACTGTGAAATACAATTTCAAAGGGAATACACATAGATGCTACCCTTTTTCTTGCAGTGATGCATCTAAAAGCTGTTTACAAAGCATGTGAATAACAAGAGAGCTCAAACTGACTCTAACGGCCCCTTTAACCTACAACGACAGTGTGCCGTGATGCAGCAGGTTCTCTACGGAAGGAGCTCGGTTGTCCACGCTCACCTGAAACATGGGGTAGGTCAGGAAAGTTTCCAGAGTCCTCTCCTCACAGTCGGGCTTGGCCTCGTATTGCTTGAGCAGCTTGTCGAAGTCTCGGTTCTGCTTGCAGTGTGCCAGGATCTGCAGGCTGTACTGGTGGTTTCTCACAAACTCCTGGTAAATATTCAGCATGGGCAGCAGGATGTCAAAGAGGTCGGCTGGAGACAGGGAAACAGCAATCAAGTGTGTTTCTGCACAGTGCCAAGAAGCCCCTTCAGAACCGCACTCTTTGATTGGATCCATATTAGCCGGCTATGTCTGTTACTGCCATGCTTCAAGGGGTACTTTATATCCGTACCTTTTTATTAACATATTAGGTGTTTTATGTATCATTCTCGAGTGCTGGTTCTGTGTAGATTATTATTTACCAGGCTTAGTGATCCCTTTTCAAGAACAGGGGCTGCTTCTAAAGAAAGGTCTAAATTTCTGAATTTCCTCCTGTCTCACTCTATTATCAATGGATCCTGGATCAGGAAATAATGTCTTTATAGCTTCCCGCTTGAGAAGTTTTATCCTACCCCCATAGCAAACTCACAGTCTTTTGGAATAAACAGTTGACAGTGCTGTTTGTGCGATAATAATCCTTGCACAGAACATTAAATATGTACATAGGGGTCAGGGATGCCTGAAGTACTTCTGTATATTCCAGGGTCTTTGACAAGATTGGATCCATAGACACAGGCAGATCAATTCTGGTTGACAGAAATACCATTAAGGAATGCATTCATTAAGTAATTGAAAGGACACAAAATAAAACCAAACAACATGTCGGTATCCCTTCCTAAATATAGCCTCCCCACTTATCTATTTTTCTTAATTCAATTCCCCCGGCCCCTTTGTGTTCCTCAGTCTGTGCCACTACAGGCTCCACTCAGCAGTAGCTGTCAATAACGCTTTGTTTTCTCCGGGTTGAGGTGCGTCCTCGGAGAATCAGACGCCAAATCCGATTCCTGGGAAACAAGTGAGCCAATTGCACCTGCTGGGAGACTGTTCTGCTTGGAAAGCTACCACACAAGGGACCGTTTCCAAAGGTTTGTGCTGCAGTGCAGAGTCAGTGCCGTGTTACAAAGCTAGCATCACAAAATGTTACTTTTAAATTCCCCTGCCTACATCGCCAGGTTCTGTAGCATTAACAGTATTGTGTTTCCGAGTGCACATTGTGGATGGAAAGTCTTAGCAAAGGGGAGTGCAGTGGAAGCACAGTCTACTTACCTAGTACTAACGTTGGCCAGCTTGCTATTCTTGCTTTTAGTCCTTGGTAAAATATCTGGTGCAAAAACATGATTGTTTCACTGAAAGAAAGATAAGAAAGAATTGTATAATTAACATGACTGATACATTCCTAAGTTTAAAATGTCAACCACCAGACTGAAACCCTAAGTATGGAGCCAACCACATGCTTCTAAATAAGCAAAACAGCACTCCACTGAATAAGGACATTGCTTTTACATTTCCTTTTACAAATATGCAAACAAACAATGCATGAAAAATGAGGCAAAAATGACCATGTTCATGTTGTCTCTTAACAGAATTTCTAAATGACTGTATCATGCAAAAGACACCAATGCATGGATTCGGATGAGATGGAAAACCGAGGTTCTATTGTAAGTGACTCTGCAGCAGCAGTTGTTGATGATGCATAGTTCACCCCGCAGTCTCTATAAGTCGCTTTGGATAAAAGTGTCTGCTAAATGATTAATTAATTAATTAATTAATTAATTAATTAATTAATTAATTAATAATAATAATAATAATAATAATAATAATAATAATAATAATAATAATGAATGACACCTGAAATAATAATTAAAAAAAACACACACACAATCATTCCACTGTGCAAAAGAGAATTTCTCTCCTTTGATTATAAGGTCATTTGAGAAGGTTTTTTTTATCTTCAATTCAGAATGAAAGAATATTTTAAAATTTACTTCAATTTGAAATAATATTTTAACACGAAGAAAAAACCCAAGTTCATCCCATCACTAACTGCTTACATTTCGTGGGTTTTCCTAAATCATTTTGTGACATTGCCCCCTGCCCAGAATGAGTGTGCTGAAATACTCCCTGTGTAAAGTGGAAGAGCATGCCTACCTGTTCAGGAATATGCTGCTGACGTCATCATGGGTGATGGAAGGTTTCTTGGAGCTGGCAGCCATACGCAGCGGCCGCAGGAAGTTGTTGACCAGGATGTGCAGCTGCTGAACGTACTCAGCCTCTGCCTCCAGCATGCTGAACACCACCTGGTTCCTCTTCCTCATGCTCTCAGCGTGGGGAGACCTGATGTAGTCCTGAATGATTGTCTTCCACTTCCTCCGGCACATCCAGCCCCGCAGGAAGCTCTGTACCTGTCAGGACAGCCGTCATTCCGGTGTCAGCACTCGCTTCAAAACACTCCAGAAAAACTACGGGTCAAACTCAGAAAGAAACTCCGTCACCGAGACTAACATTCCAAAACACTCCAGCAAAACTACGGGTCAAATTCAGAAAGAAACTCCATCACCGAGACTAACATTCCAAAACACTCCAGCAAAACTATGTGTCAAACTCAGAAAGAAACTCCGTCACCCCTAGACTAACATTCCAAAGCACTCCAGCAAAACTACGGGTCAAACTCAGAAAGAAACTCCATCACCGAGACTAACATTCCAAAACACTCCAGCAAAACTACGGGTCAAACTCAGAAAGAAACTCCGTCACCGAGACTAACATTCCAAAACACTCCAGCAAAACTACGGGTCAAACTCAGAAAGAAACTCCATCACCCCTAGACTAACATTCCAAAACACTCCAGCAAAACTACGGGTCAAACTCAGAAAGAAACTCCGTCACCGAGACTAACATTCCAAAACACTCCAGCAAAACTACGGGTCAAACTCAGAAAGAAACTCCATCACCGAGACTAACATTCCAAAACACTCCAGCAAAACTATGTGTCAAACTCAGAAAGAAACTCCGTCACCCCTAGACTAACATTCCAAAACACTCCAGCAAAACTACGGGTCAAATTCAGAAAGAAACTCCATCACCGAGACTAACATTCCAAAACACTCCAGCAAAACTATGTGTCAAACTCAGAAAGAAACTCCGTCACCCCTAGACTAACATTCCAAAACACTCCAGCAAAACTACGTGTCAAACTCAGAAAGAAACTCCATCACCGAGACTAACATTCCAAAACACTCCAGCAAAACTACGTGTCAAACTCAGAAAGAAACTCCATCACCGAGACTAACATTCCAAAACACTCCAGCAAAACTACGGGTCAAACTCAGAAAGAAACTCCATCACCGAGACTAACATTCCAAAACACTCCAGCAAAACTACGGGTCAAACTCAGAAAGAAACTCCATCACCGAGACTAACATTCCAAAACACTCCAGCAAAACTACGGGTCAAACTCAGAAAGAAACTCCATCACCGAGACTAACATTCCAAAACACTCCAGCAAAACTACGTGTCAAACTCAGAAAGAAACTCCATCACCGAGACTAACATTCCAAAACACTCCAGCAAAACTACGGCACAAACTCAGAAAGAAACTCCATCACCCCTAGACTAACATTCCAAAACACTCCAGCAAAACTACGGGTCAAACTCAGAAAGAAACTCTGTTGCAGGCGGTTCAACAATAACTTGACCCACACCTAAAGACGGACACTAAGCACAGTGTTTGGAGTGTGTCCATTTTAAAACAGACAGAGGGAGGGCTGCATCATTTTAACTTAGATTTTTTAACGGATATGTATATTGCTTTTTACATATTTTATATGGCATTGTCAAAAGTGATGTTGTCTAGCTCAAGCACAGAGACCCCAATGGTTTCTTAGGGATGCGACCACAGTCACATTTGATTAGAGAATTCAAATTCAGCATTCTGAATTTTGATCGTGAAAGGGTTTTTGTTTTAGTACTTGCTGAAGACTGACCTTTTTGATTTTCTTGATGTCGGAGTCATCGTCGCTGGGTGCAGTAGTCGGGTCAGACTGAATGCGCTCGTTGTCTTTGAGCAAACCTCCAATCTAGAAGAGATAAATGGAGAAATAAGCCATCGGTACTGGTGCGGTGACACACAGGAGCACAAGGACATGTTATTGGGGTTCTTGTTTTTAACTACAAATGACTGAAATACAGATAAAGGCAATTTCATATGGGCTTTTTTTAACAGTTCGCGTTGCAAGATTTCAAATAACCCTTCTGATACTGATCAACACATCACATAGCATGCTGTTAATTTAATGTAAATAAACTGGATGATGAAACGCTTTGCAAAGAGCCAGATCATGAGCGAAGGACACTATATAAGTGCAATAGCTATCACTCAGAAACCTTTAACAAGGGTAGTATGGGCAGAACCATAGCAATCCCCAGCTCTGCCTGTGTGTGAGGGTGAGGGTTATGCTTGGGGTGACACTCTTTCCCATTTCAACACAGATGTGTATTTCCACGTCTCTGCGTTTGTACAACAAAGTGTTGATTTGTATTTGTGATTCTTAAAACAGGGAATAGTGGGACACGCTGGTCATGTCCTGTGTAAAACGAATTCTGCTCATTTGCATGAGAGGATGTAGTGATGCTGTTCAAATGAGATTCGCTTGATTTTAAAAAAAATCAAGCAAACCTAATTTGGGATCGTAAGCAAGCTGAAACCCACGAGACCCAGCACCTCATGCTAAGTGCGCCCATTACTTTGTATTGACACAAAGAGGTTATTATCATTCTCCACAGACAGCCAGGTACAATAGCTGTCAGTTCATACATATTCAGCACAGGAAAAGTGTTTCATTGCCAGCTCAACATTTGCACATTAAAGTAAAATTACTATTTGATCTGTTTTACAAAGAATACATAAGGGAAAATAAAGCAGAGCAGGGAAAGGGTTTGGGTGCAGAAGTGGCTTCTCAAACCCAAAGTGAGCTAAGCCTGCCAGCTTCATATCACCGGTCAACACGGGTAAAGCAAGACTGAGTTTCCATTGCAGTACCAAAGATGAAAGTATATATGACCCGCTCTGGCAGAGTCACATTAAATACTACATAACACAACAGCATTACTTATTATTTTTCACTTGTTTTCTGATGAAGCCAAATTAGCATTCCACCACTCTATACGTTAACTTCCTGTGCAGCAGGTAATAGGTACCCACATCAGTCTCGCACAGTGTCAGGTGGGGTCCTAATACCTGCTGCACAGGAAGTGAATACATAATATTAGGTATTTTGTTATTGCAGAGAAATCTGTCACTTTTGTAATGTATAATAATTTAACACAGACATTACGCAGATAAAAAGCAATAGCTTGATAATATAAAAGGGCTTTCCAGGTATTATTAAACAATGTACATTATATGGCAGCTTAATGACACTTTATCTCTGTAGCGCACGTTAGCAATGGGAATAGTCAGATCTGCATAATTTAAATGACATACAAATAAATAAACAAATATTACCTCAGCTTTCAGGCGTTCTACCTCTATTTCCCCATCTTCTATCTGTTGTCGTAGTTGCTTAGCAACTGTTTTCTCTGTCTCTACAATCTGCAGCAAATGGAGGTACTTCTGCATGAGTGACTCGTGCTCCGTGGCAAGGTTCCTGTAGCTGTGAGGAGACGCATCATTAGAGTAACAAGCCCCACAGTGCTGAGAGCAGGAAACATACACAGCACCACCATATCTACCTCCTTGTGTTCACAAGGGGACCCCATCAACATGCAAAAACAGACCCAGTGAGTGTGACTCCTTCCACTGGGGGTGGAGGGGCAAAGCAGAATTACAATGGCCTGTCATGTATATACTTATGCTGATGGAGACTGTGCTGTACACTAATTAACACTTCAAGCCCCATCCTATGTACTTCCTCACAACATGTGACTGTAGAATGAATCCTTGCTCGATGCATCCTTTTGGAATACTAATTAAATGGAAGGCTTTACGAGGGACAGCAGAATAACCAGTCTTTACACTGAGGCAGACACCTCTGCAGTACCAGGGGAATGTGCTATATAAAAAAAAAAACATACACACAGACACTGAGGGAAAAGTCAACTTTATTCAGCTAATACCAACGATGGGCAAATACGGTAAGTGCATTCGGGTCTGGGGCTGCAATTTAAGATTTCAAGGCCTTGCCTGGCATGGTTAATTAGTACCTCTCTGTAACCAGCTCAACCAGATTGGTCGCAGTTTCCTTGGCAACACAAAACCAAACCTATCAATTCCATAAGCAGACATATTTACTGCTTTCTTCCAGTTTCGTCTTCTGTGCACACCAGAAAGCAGACATTGTTGGCTTTCCAGTTGGTTTACATTACCTACGGTACAGCAGTTTTAGTTGCAGGCACACAAGCTTCTGCCAATCTGGGATCTAAACAGCAACACTCCTGCTGTTATCCGCTGTGGCAGGGAGGTACCGATGCCATATGGAAGTAAAACAGAATTGTTTTCTTTGTTAACAGTTTGGTGTTGCTGTATACTGATAACGGCTCTAAAACAAATGTCTTCATGAGGGTTTGTGACAGCTTTATAGAATATGTAAAAACACAAAAGGCACAAGACAGTGCACCTTTAAAATGTCAACTGAACACCCCAGTGATAATATAATAAAACACCATCCATTTAACCGTGCAGTGACTCAGCTTCTAAACCCGCCACATCAGTCAAACTAACCTGGAGCCTATCCACACTACCTGAAAAACATGGTACCGACACGTGATGAAACCACGCCATTCACTTCATCAAAACATGACGACTGCGCTTTATCTTGGTAGGGTGTAAGTACACCTCGTTATCTGACCCAATCACCCCTGATGTCACTGTGCAGCAGCTCTGGATGATGAATGTTTTCACTGCCGGAGGTATTGATGCTGTTAACCCTTCATTGCTTATTCATCTCCCATTACATTGTCCATCCATTATGAGGAGAATTGAACCTGTCACTATCGGTTTTTGGTGTGTGCTTTTGCATTAAAATAATGTCCTCAACGTGTTTCCAGACGAGAAATAACAACTCCTAATGTGAACTGAAGGGTGGTATGAAATGCTCTCCTAATTACACTACACAAATAATGAGCAAAGCACAGCAAAAGATAGCTCCCCACTGCTTTTAGTTAACTGTGTACAGAAGCACAGTCTTCAAGCGATTCAATGACAAGGTCAGCACTCATGTTTTTATTTTTGCTGCTACATTCTGCAGGCTATTTTCCATTCAGAGCGGAACGCACAGGTACAACGGAATATTAGACAGACAATGTTGTGTGAGCGTAGCTCTGCTGTAACCAGGGGCTGAACTGAAGATGAACAAACTGCACT
Organism: Acipenser oxyrinchus oxyrinchus; assembly: GCA_030684275.1. NCBI lineage: Eukaryota > Metazoa > Chordata > Actinopteri > Acipenseriformes > Acipenseridae > Acipenser > Acipenser oxyrinchus. The sequence continues at coordinate 19,848,031 of CM060271.1, read as the reverse complement.
CTGTGCGTGTCACCCCCTTTGCTTTAATAAATACCTCAAACATATTTTCAGGTGTGTAAGGGTTTGCTCAATTGCGCTCCCAGCAGAGTGCCGTGCTCCATTACCCCCTGTTTCCATTGGGTACACTTACAACCTCGACTGTAATAACTGATCCAGCGAGGCTCTCTTCACAGTCTGTGCACATATTCCTGCTCATGGACTCTCCTGCAATCTTTCACCAAGGTCTTTGCACAGTATTATTGGTATTAGGCATTCAAATCATTCAGCCAGCCCAGAGTGCTGTGTCTGCTGCAGACACCCAGCCCCTACAAGGATCACAGGGTGAGGAGGGAGTGGGGCTCCTTCAGCCTCAAGTATAGAAACGTATTGATAGAGCTACTCATCTCTTTGCTCCATGGCAAGGTTTGCCTAATTAGTTGACCCTTTCTATACTTCACATTTGAATTATGGTTTACTCGCAGTCTGCAAATACTTTAAACAAAATTCCAAACAAAACAATGGATTTCTTTTGCAAAACATTTTTAACTGTACCCAGATCAGATCCAGACAAACGCAACTCAAACATGTGTTTTTGTTATGCAATCCCTTCACATCTGGAGAGGGATTCTGTCGTTTACCGTGCTTTTACTCTGTGGGGTTTGAAACCCTTTACCATACCTATCATGCTTGCCTGTGCTTTACAGTGCTTTACTAAGCTTTACTACACTATGATTGAATTTTACTGTGTATAGAACAGTCAGAATCCACATACCTTGCATGTGTTATTGCTGCCACCCATTCATCACAATCTTTGACATCCTCTGTCTTCAGCTCCAGTGCCTTTTGGTTGTCGTGGTTAAAGTTAACAGTGAAGTAGTACTGTAAGGAAAACACAATGCGTGAGGAATTAGACCAGTGGGTTTATAATGACAGCAGCAGTGGCTGTGTGCATGCCACCGACTCTTCTGCGTTCATCCACAGCTTAGAAAACCGCCACTCGCTTAATGGTTATTCATCATGAAACGTAATCATTTATCCAGTATGAAAGGTCACAAGCTTACGATTCTAAGATTATGAGCTCTCCTCCTTTATCATGCGTGCTGTGCTCAGAAGAACGCTGAGTTCCTGCACGGTGGATTGTTTGGAATGCCCCCCATGTTCAGATTACTCAGCTAACTATTCAAAGTATCCTGTCCTCTCCCCAGGTGTTAAGAGGACGGGGAGATGAAGAGCGTTTCTGTCAGTGCTGCTGCAGGCTGCAAGCTATTCCAACTAGCACTTCATTTTGCAATTGAACAACTGGTGGAGGGATCAGCAAAATAAAAATGTGCATGCAAGCCTAGTCTTGATCATAAAAGTGATGCCGGTTCCAAGTGGAGGAATTCAATGTGCATGCAAGCCTAGCCTTGATCATAAAACTGGGAATTCTCCATTTTATAATTGCGTCTCTTTGGTCCTGTACTTCAACATGTCATCACTGGTTGCAAACTCTGTGTCTGCTCATAACATTGTATTATAGTGGGAAGGCAATGAGACAAGATTGGTTACCAATGGAGAATCCATTGGACATGACAGGGTCTATTTAAGGACCTAAACATTGGCAGATCTAATACCGTCATCCTAAAAACGTCCCGTTGTATTTCGTTTGATGCATTCATATCATCTGATAGTTACACTTTTTTTTATTTTGACCTGCTGAATATCCTATAATGTTTGTTCTCTGTCCCTCTCTACCGCTGCTTAAATCATGATTGGCCATGCTTACAGCAAAAATAATATAATAGAAACAGCAGCAGTTTCTGTTTCTAAAAGCTGAATTTCCATAACCTCCCATGACCTCAGACAGTTGTAAAGAGAGCAGCGTTTCATTTTAGAACACTAAGAGCATTGTTAGTGTCGGATGGACAGTGTGTTTCAAAATGAACTACGTTCTGATGCATTGGCACACACAGCGCCGTGACGTCAGGGTGAATGCCAGTTTGAATATCTGTTTTACTGGAAGGCTCCTTTAACTTATAAATGAGCGTTCTAGAGAATATATATCTCCTGTTTGATTCACACTCTCTGCCTGCCCCTCAGTACAATTCAAGGTATTTATAGCATCCAGGTTCCCTCATTCAAATCCTGATTCAGGCTTTTTTAGTTCTGATCAGTTCAGAATAATAAACAAAACCTCTACCAGCTACTGAGCTACAGAGCTGTTTATAGCCTTCTTTTCCACAGAGATATTCCTCCTCACTCTTCCTGCAGGGTGGCAATTACATAACTCAGCTTTTCCTGCTACCTAGCAACTCATTTTCCTCTTTTAGCAAAAGGTTTCCGCCTTTCTCCCCTTTAAATGGCCTTTGTCATTAATAATCATTCAGCCCTTGGTCATGCTGCTGTGAAGTTCCTCCTGTTCATTATACAAACATGACACAGTTTTTGATGTCTTGGACTGTAACCCCCTCCTCTAGTATTCAGATGTCACTTATCCGCTCACTTCAATGACTGTTGCAGCACTGCACATAACGGTATACAACGTTTGTCCTGTTTGTCCTTTATCTCTGAATCTCTTATGGCGTTGCAAATTGAAAATAAAAAGACAATGCTGATATAAAGTAGTGATTTATTGATGCTTTACTGACATCGCTAAATGAATAGTATAGAAATACTCCTAGTAAGTGAACATGTCGAATACAATACGATATACAGATAGGAGATAATCGACTACCCAACTCTATTAGCAGATAGTTACCTAACCACAAATAAACAACTCACATGTTTGATTGCTGGACTTGTAAGTCTAATGCTTTCCTTCTTTTGAGGTTAAATGGGTTTGTGGACCCCCCCCCCCTCCCCAAGTCTTATTGTTGCTCTCCCATTCCCAGCAATAAAGCAGCATCCACATATTAACACGTACTGTACTGATCCAAAACAAAACCACTGAACTGAAGCTTAAAAACACGATAATGCTTTACATTGCGTGGCAAAAATTAATATGAAATAGATACGCAATTGCAGATTAAATTAATGATAAATTAATATTTAATAGATATGCAATTGATATTAAATTTACATTCAATTATTCCTTGTTACTTTCCATTAACATTGAAGTCAGATTAACTGTATTTTCATTAAAAACATGCAAACAATGGGAAATTATGACATATTTTCAAGGGCAACAAAACGTAATATAAATGGACATGATATGCAATTTTCAATCGACATTTGGTTAACATTTAGCAAGAAACCAGCTATTCTATATTTATTAAATATTAATTTAACACTGATTTAATATGCATTTGCATATCTATTTAATTTATGTCACCCAATATAAAGCGTTATCAAAAACACTACACCTCCACAGACCTACGCAGCATCATTAGCCTAATAAACCCTGAGGTCACATGTGTAGCCCTGTTATAGCCATGCTAATGTCTACACAGACACGCTGTTTCATGGTACTATAGCTTTATCAAATATGTGATGTAAAATTCAAGCCCTTAACCACAAAAACTAGCATACCAGCCGCATGGCATGCCAAAGACAAGCAGGTTCAATCCAGCTTGGTTCCTTGTCGACATCAGTTACAGCTATCAAGCCACACTTTGCTTAAGTGACATTAAGCCTGCATGTCTCCAGTTCCGCGTCAGATGGCTATCTTAACCATTTCAAATGCAATTTCCTGTCTGCCTGTTTAACGAGTCAGATCTTCAGCAGGTTGATAATGCTGCTGGATTTTCCTGCATTGCCTGTCACTATTCCATGAAATGGAGCCCGTGCCACTGCGATATATACACAGAGCATGCAGTGAGTGCTGCTCTCCATTCCCACCCTGCACCCTCCACTGTAGCATACAAATTACCTTGGCTTACAATTATTTCTCCTTCACATTAATTAAAAAGGGAAACATGGAAATGCTACCTCTGTTGCAATAAGCTTTATTTTCTATATAGCATTGGTTTTGTATAATGTGTGTGTATGTTTAAATGTTGCAATAAGCTTTATTTTCTATATAACATTGACTTTGTATAATGTGTGTGTGTGTGTGTTTGAAAGCACACTGCAACATTAATGTGCAAACCCTCTGCTTTGTATAACCCGTCTGGGTGGGTCCTGTGTGCTCAGAATGTGTTTACAGGAAATTAGGTCAGAGAAGCCAGAAAGGCTGTGGAAAAGTCCCTTAAGAGTGTCAGTCCCTGAAGGTAACCACACCCAAACACATCCACACCCAGCAGCATCACAGCAAACTGCAACAGAGCAATACCTTGGTTTGGCAGAGAACTTCATCCAGGCATGGTAAATATTATTTTCTTCCTGTATTAAGCTATCAATTTATAAACTAATGGTTATACGTTGTCGCAGTTTTATATATCGATCCTACAATGATAGACTATGATTAATATAAATTGTTGGTAAAAAGGACATGAACCTCGCACTGAGTGATGCTGGTCTATTTCTTTTTGGCATCCTGATATCTTGTTATATCTTGGTATTTCATAATAATAACTGTAATCTGATATGTCGTGGTAGAATATCATTTGATGAATGCTGAATTATTGTTTATCACACTTATAGTTGTGCAATGTGTTACATTTCCATACGGATCAGCTGTTCACAGGAGGAATACAAAGCTTAAAAGACTTTCGTCCATCCGTCCATTTTACTCCATTTCCCATGAAGAAGATACCTCCTCCTGGAATAGAATATATAAAATACCTTGTGCGCACACGTGTCTGCTTTTATCAGTCTCTCACTAAACATGAATCTCTCCAGATACCGGCACCGCGGTGTGCTTCTTGAGATTGCAAACCTAACGTATGCCGACTCATTATTCAATACCCCTCACATCTAAATCTTTAGTAGCTGGTTAGCTCTTCCTGAGCTGTTCTTACCCTCAGTGGCGCTTGTGTAAAAGGCAGTGCTGTGTGATGTACTGACATTACGGATTCTGACCCTTGCTAAAGAGATAAGGTTCAAATAAAACAACTCTGTAACATCCCCTACAAACGAACCTGCCTCTATGTATTACTGGCCTTGGTACAAACTCAGCTGCCCTGCGTGTGTCCCACTTTCCAGCTTCTTCAAGACCGTTTGTAATGACCTCTTTAAGACCTGTCCAATGCACTTATCAATTTGCATTTAAAGATGAAATAAAGGATGACAGTATGCTCGCTTTCCTCTCTCTCTCTCTCTCTCTCTCTCTCTCTCTCTCTCTCTCTCTCTCTCTCTCTCTCTCTCTCTCTCTCTCTCTCTCTCTCTCTCTCTCTCTCTCTCTCTCTCTCTCTCAGTGAAACTAACTCAGTCAAAGAGAGATCTTAGGCACACAGTATTTTACTGCAACACTTTATTCACTGAAGTTTTGGCCTAAAGAAGTTGGAATTAAAGTAAGGAATATGGGAAAAATCTATCAAAATGGATGCAAAAAATAAAAATATTTATTTTGGACAAGACAAAAACAACAGCCCTCCACACATTAGAAACCAGCAAATATTTATCCTACACGTGTGGGTGTTCCAAAGCCAAATGATTTTCCATAAATCGATAGGCAACTTGTCAGAGAAAAAACACGTCTCAAACACTAGCCAGCACATTGTTTCTGGGGCAAATCTCTCCACTTCCTTTTTAACAGTGGAAGTTTAAGCTCTGATTTTCATGATTTTCAAGTAGAATAAACAGAGAATGTGGTGGTTCTGTGCAGGTAATGCAAAAGAAATACAGATAATTGTGTTACCCAGTTTTCTACACTGTGTTTTTAACCATGTGTTATTACGCGCCCCTGTGTTTTACATGCTTTTGTAAAGTTGAATTCAAACCGGATTCATAGTCCAGTGAGTTGCAGCAGCTATGTTGAGTATGAGCTACCAGTTCAGTATGCAGTGGCCCATGCCTTCGCATGAGTACCAGGGAATCGGCATTCTCTTTGGTACCCTGACCTGGGTTTGACTGAGTCCGTATTACCTGTGTAAACGTTTCATTACAATCTGTACACCTGAGCCAATCGATTGTTTCTGTAGACTCTTGCAAAGGTGGTTGTCCCGTAAGCTACAGACTGGCCCCTTTGAACAAAGATTTTGGAACATGGATGACTATGTTTGAATTATTCAAACTTCCTGATAGGAGAGACGACCTTCTGTGTCAAAGAATTAAAACAGAGTCTGTCAAGAACAGGCAGTCTCTTTGGTACCCTGACCTGCGGTTTGACTGAGTCCGTAAATATGAATGCAAATACAACAGCAATGTCCAGATGAAATTTCCTTCTGAAGGTTATTCGGGTATACTGCCTGGTAAAAGCATGCTATAGTAAAGCACTGTATCAAAGCATAGTGAAAGCATGCTATAGTAAAGCACTGTATCAAAGCATAGTAAAAGCATGCTAAATCAGGGCAGGCAATGTAAAGCGCAACACGCATGGCACTGTAATAACCATGGTAATGCATACTGAATACTATGCAGATTCACTGTGGTAAACCTTATCGGGTTTGCATTGTTAACCCACCTATCTAAATACTAAAAATAGCATGGGACTCCCTCCAGTCCTTTACAGATGCAGTATAATGCAAAGCCATATCCGATGCACTTGCTCTTAATACACCAGTGGAGCAGCATCCTTTTCTTGAATGCTAATTGAGGTTGCCATAGAAACAGTGTGCACCTATACAGCTATTTTTAAATATAAGGGGGGGAGGGATGTGCAACGTCCAACCACGCTCAAGATGAGAAACAAACCTGCTGACTCTGCACCCTGCCCTCATCTGTCGTCAAATACAGGCAATCCCAGTATTGATTATTGACTAAGGACAGCCGGCGCCCAACACAGATACTATTGCCTTTTATCACTGCTTAATTACAGGCTCTTGAAAACTGAACAACACTTGCAGACTTGACGCTGCAACAGGCTTCCTTTGGGAGATTAACAAACAGCTCTGTCCTTTTCTTTTAAATTCGAAACCAGTAAGATGGTTGCACTGTGACACTTGTTGCTGTAATGGAACGTACAGACCCATTTTAAAAGGGTTAGCTGCATTCTGAGACACGCAGTGCAATTAGGCAGACATTCATTAACCCCAAATAATTGAAAAGACAAATCTTGTTTCAACTACTAATAACGATGATAATAATGTTGCTAAATAATAAGCAATAAAGGGTTCTGGTGAAATGATAAACCGCAGGCGTGAATCTCTAGCTTGTATAAAACTTTTAATAAATGCTTTGATTTCACCGTCACGACTTGAATTACCTAACTGAGGAATCAGCGTTGAAGAAAAACTGTCTGAAAAGCTCAAAGTATGACAAAGATACAAAGATCCGCCACTCTTACAGTAATGCTGTGAGGAACACACCTGCATGATTCAAAGCACTGAAACAGCTTGTTGAGAGGCTAAATGTACTCTTGGCAGTGTTGAGTGTAGCCCTGTGTGCCTTGCTTTCCATCATTGCTGGGGCTTAACAGAAGTGTCAAGAGCCAGGTTATTGTGAATCATATTCATGAAAGCGCTCTTTGGTGTGGGAATGTCAGTGTACTCTTTTGTGCTAGACATGGAAAAGCGACACAATACATTTACTGTTGACACTAGTTTAAATATTTATACTGTGCTCTCTGTATTACTGTTGTACTTAAAAGCAAGTTTATTTAACATTATCCTTCCTATAAGTCCTAATATACTGTAATTGTATTGATTATGCTTTCTTCTTTGCATTTTCCATTCAAAGCCACAGTATTAGCTTGTGGTTGCATTTCAAAATCAAGGCCACTTTTCATTATCCCTTGTATTATCTATCATTATCCCTTGTATTATCTATCATTATCCCTTGGCCATTCTCTACCCACATTAGTGATGTTTTAATTATAAATGCTGTCAGTCCTCAAGCCCACATGCAAGCAGCTTCTGCTCAGTGAGAGGTCCTTATCAGCGGCCTTGCTCTTGGAACAATGCCCCCTGCCCACTCGGCCTCTCCACACTCCCCCAGACTCACAGCTCCTTTAAAGCTGGTCTAAGCCCGGGCTCGAGCCCCTGGATTTTCTAACGGCAGTCGAGGGCTCTTATCATCACTAGCCCACCGATGCCCTCCCTTGCCACTCAACAGAAGCCTGTTATGCTCTCTAATTTCTTTCCTACATTTTGTTGTTGTATCGCCAGTCTCAATTGGGTTCCGTTGTTTTACAAAATGTTTTTATTTTTATAATTATTTGAAAGAGAGTGGTTGAAAAAAAAAGCAAAAAGCCAATATCAGATGTGTTTGTACAGCATTCTTGTCATTAACCCGGGTGTCAAAACAGTTTTTTGCTTATCATCAGACATGCTTTGTGTTAATTTTAATGCAAGTGTATGATTTTCCAAACCACATGACCACATCGTAGAAAGAACGAAAGAAAGAAAGAAAGAAAGAAAGAAAGAAAGAAAGAAAGAACCCTCCCTCTTCTTTTAACATCCCGGATTCTGTGGGTTATTTCATTCCCACAGAGATCCACCTACATATAAAATGAAAATAATCTAAATCAGTTTTAGTTTTACCAAGACTGACTAAACAGAGGTATATGTTTAAACATTGCAGAAGCTCTGTGCAGTTCCTCCTAACCCTCCTGCAGGTCTGTGTTCTTGAGTACTGTTTTTTTACAACACGTGACAGTTATTTTTATATATATGGATATTGTATTTAGATGCGCCATATTATTTGCAGGTTTACTGCTTGCTCTTCACAAAATGCTTACCGTCCTGCCTGGCATTACTTAGCAAAGGACTGTTTCAGGATGGTGATGGGTCTATCCTGCACGTTCCCCTCCACCCCCTGCAGATATTGCAACAAATCAGGATGACGCAACAAGGAGCAGTATTGGTCTAGAGTAGGCAATAAATCCAGTTCAAATCAACTAAAGAAGTTGTTAGTTGGTGTGTCTATTTTGCTTGTTTGTTTTTATCCTTCATAAAAAAGCACAACAATTGTGTGTGTTTACAAGGTGTGTACACATCGATAATTGAGCTAGTCTAGTCTCAGAATGACCCATTTTATCATTAAGGGCTTTTAGTTTGTTTATTTACTAATTTTTAGTTTTTCTAAATAATTTGACTGGCTAGTGACTTTATATATTCCGCACCTACAGTGCACATTTGGGATTCAAAAATCCTTTGCAAAATCCAGTCTTAAAACTGGGGTTACCAGCAAAGATTCTATTTAAATCAGTTATGTAGGCACTGCACATATTCCTCACCAGGTGGCGCCGTTGAGATGGAACACAATACCTAATCAAGCTTTGTTACCCATATAACCTGAGATGAAACCGATCTCTCAAAACACCACAGCATAGAACCATAATCAACTATCCAACATCTGATTATGGCACCTGGCGATGTCATAATGTACAATGTAATCGACTTTTACCCACTGGAAAATGTATCGACTGGAAAATGCATTTTAATATTTCCATTTTAAAATATCTAACATTTAATGAGTAATAATCGCATGTTCAAAGACAACATGACATTATGCAACAGCACTTTACAAATGTGAAGTAGCGCATATTTGATTTTAATGAACTTTCAATTGTTCTAATAATTATAATTACAATTGTAATTATTTATTATTATGGAGTTTCTATAGCTGTTTTGCTTTCTATACCAATCGTTAAGTATCACATTCTGACTTTAAACATATCAGTATACATTTCAGATAACTGCAATTATCTTGTAGATTAAACTCCCCAAAATTACATTAGAGCGCACGCTTACGAAATGTTTATGCCAGATATAACACAAGTACTTTGTAAAACGCATCTCTGTTATAACGTTCAAGTGTCTATTTGCTTCTCGACCGCTTTCCATGCGTCCGAAAACATCAGTCCACATTTCAATGCAACCCCATCAGGAACAACCGCCAACCCAAAACGAAATAATTCAAGTTGCACATTTCTCCTGAAATAACAGTTCCATTAGCCTGTACATCAATAAGCATATTGGAGAATACAGGCGCGAATAGGCACCAATCCACCCTTACCTGCTTCTCTAAACATTCCTTGGCTGACAGAGAAGGTTTAGGAGACGGTGCTCTGTCGCAAGCGCATCCTTCCAACAGGTACAATCCCGCGGGTCTGGAGCTGGAGTCGTTCTCAAAATAAAACAACATATTCTGCAGCAAAGCGAACCACTTGGTATGCCATTTTGTGTTGTCGGAGCTCTTCTTGCTCAAATACCCTCGTCTTGTGCCATCCTTTTTCGCCAAAAGACCCAGGTAGTTAACATGGCCATCATTGAGTCGAATTCCTTTCTGCATGGTTGTTTCAAAGCCAAGAGGAGAGAGCTTGTTGATCCTTACATCTTCTCAGTCCCAAGTAGACCCCAAAAAGATGTGCAGTCTTAATCAGCCACTAAGCTGCTGTACACCCATTCACTGCACTCACGCTGCTGTCTCTAAAAAAAAAAAAAAAACCTACAATCCAAAATCGGAGCCTTTTATTGGTTTCAATTCTATATCCCGCATTTCTGGACAGTTCATGTCTTCCGCTTTTAACCAAGGAGAATAACAGGCTGGGTGGATTGCAGTTCTGTTGGGAAGTCTGAACAGAATCAGGAGCTCACTGTATTGCAGTGAGTGAAGAAGAGGCGTCATGTGACATTTCAGCACCTCGGACAGAGACACTTCACGACCGACAGCCACAATCACATTCGCGTTCCAGTGACCAAAATCTAATGAGCATAACTTCCACAGTGATCGTGAATTCATTTTTTTATAATGCTAAATAATAATATTAATATTTTAAAAAAAAAAATACATTAAGAATGAACTAAATTTGTAATAGAATTATCAAAAATCTATACAGATCGTGTAACTTTATTGTAAATGAAACCAGTCTGACCTATTGTTTTATGTATAGGTATTCATGATCTTGTTCCAGTTTTTAAGAATCAAGTTTAAAAGTGTTATTCACTTACAGCAAACGATAACCACAATGCGCCCAATTTAGGCGGCCTCTTTTTTTTTAAAATCCAGGACGAAAAATAATATTTTAGATATTACCAACTAAAATATTATCGTTCCAGTGTACAAGTTAAAAAGACTGCAATAAAAGACTTGCTTATGTAATCGCAATGTAAGACTTGGATCAGCGGTTGTTTTATTTAAAATAAAGGACTGACTCGGGATAGTGTTATTGGTATCGTGCGAAACATATTTTGGTGTCTATACCACAAGTGCAAATAATATCTATAACCCCAATAATTATACAAAAGTGATTCTCAGATACAGAGAAAGAAGAGCATCAGCGACAGAGCAGTCTGCTGCAAACCTTCAGGACAGCTCTGCTGATGTATATGTTTATTTATTTATTTTTAGATGCCTCTCGCCCACATAGTTGCATAGATTTTATTATCTAACGTCATGTTGATTTAATGGACACTGGCGCATTATATAAGATAAGACAGTCTTGTTTTTATACATGGGTATATATATATATATATATATATGTGTGTGTGTGTGTGTGTGTGTGTGTGTGTGTGTGTGTGTGTGTGTGTGTGTGTGTGTGTGTGTGTGTGTGTGTGTGTGTGTGTGTGCTGATGCGCTAGGGAGGCAATAAGCTGATCCCTGGAGCCAGCATTACACTTCAGCCATCAACACCAGACAGAAGGATATCTACATCATCATATGGAAGGAAGCGCAAATGGATAGAGACACATATGGATCACATTAGTTTACTGTGAAGCTACGTCTTAGTTGGTGCTTATCTTGGCGAGAGCCAAGTTCAAATCAGCATGAAGTTTTAACATCTACTCTCATGTAATGGAAATCATTATATATATAACGAAAAAAAGGAAGTATGTAGGTATTTAAACCTGAAACCACAGTACTTTCCAAAGCATACACCCAAAACACACAGTCACTATGAAACAACTTACTGGGAATCTGATGACGTCATGATGACATCAGTGTGAAATATTGCCGGTGTTTAAGCTGGGGCTAAGGGTAGCCACTGTTACCCATATTGGGAATATGTCAAGCAAACCATGAACTCTCCAAAAAGCAGTAACCCTGCACTATATTGTCAACCTGACATTGATTTCGTTGTTGAATTCGTATTTCTGTTTACTGTAACCTGACATTGATTTCGTTGTTGAATTCGTATTCCTGTTTACTGTAACCTGACATCGATTTTGTTGTTGAATTCGTATTCCTGTTTACTATAACCTGACATTGATTTCGTTGTTGAATTCGTATTTCTGTTTACTGTAACCTGACATTGATTTCGTTGTTGAATTCGTATTCCTGTTTACTGTAACCTGACATCGATTTCATTGTTTAATTCGTATTCCTGTTTACTGTAACTTGACCTCTAAGAAAAAACAGCAATTGTCGATAGGTTTAAAGCAGGATTGCTTGTGTTATTTGTGCACTGTTACACAGAATGGCAATTTGATTTAAACATTTGCTGGGTTGCTTTCATGGAATCATCATATTGAATACAGTTCAATTCAATTTCATGTTTGTTAGTATCTCTTGTTTTAAGATGCACCACTGTTTACCCAAGTGTAACAGCTTCCTTCTTCCAAAAGATTGCATTTGTGTGTTTCTCTATTTGGTTCCACAGGAAAAAGCAAATAAACAGGGGCACTTGGTTATTTTTGATGCCCTGCTTTTCCATGTTTTTCCATCCACGTCTGGGATTTACCATGCTTGTAATGCTAAAGTTTTTCAAGGCAATGCTCTTTTCTTCATGAGCTTGCTCAGCTGCACAGGTATACTGGCAGAGCCTGATAAGAGAGATGGGGATGGGTTCTGAAGTGCTTTGATCCACAGCTAATCTGTTTCTTTATTGCAATGTCAGCTACAACTTTGGTGCCACTCAGCTAAGTCACAGATTCTTTGATTGTTTGTTTTCAGTGTTCATTGCTCCCGTCATTGTGGAGTAGAACTTTCCATTCTGAAGGAACTTCTGAAGGAACCTAGGCAGTTCTAGTTCAAGAATGCACAGGAATCCTCTTTTTTAAGAGTGTTGTTCCAGGCTTATCTATCACATTAAAACCATACTCTTCTTATAACCTAAACTGGACCCAAATCAGCCCCCATGGTCAATAAAGAAATCAAAAGGGCACTGGTGAAACAGCTTAAGAGGTGGGAGGTAATTTCCTGGTACATGTACTCTTCTCCTGGATCTGTCCTGGTGAATGTTGTGTAGGTTTGAAAATACACCTGCATGGTACCTTGGTACTGTATGCTTCGAGAGGTCCATGTCCACTTCATTTTGACTTTGGGTATAATGCACATTTGATGTATCAGATGGAAGATCTTTTTTGTCTCTGATTGCCGGTGGGTAAGCAGTATTCACATTGATTTTAATCAGCCTCCTGCTGGTGTGGAGTGAGTTTCCTCCCTGCCTTCATTAGCGCTCACCTCTCCGTGGAGACAGCTGGGGTTATGCACCTTGAAAAGGTTTCTCAGCAGGCTCAGCTCCTTCTCGGAAACCTCAATTGCAATATTAAAGCACAGAATGTTCTGCACTGAGGTGTCAGCCAGGTCACAGCTTCATGGGATAATATGGAAAGCATTCTTTATACTAGAAACATACAGTTTGAGTCATTGTCGTGACGTAACAATGCAGTTATTCATATCCTTGCACTACATATTGCAGGCTCTTCTCATCCTGAATCACATGTACATCACTGCTGAAGCCAGCTCCAGGGAAACACAATCATGCTAGCTATTCACACTGTAGCAGTTTTAGTATTTTACATTCAGATCTATGCTACTTCTGTTGTTTTGATTTGCTGTGCATGTGAAATTAAACCACCGGAACTGAAAAACCTGGAAAATTGTCAAAATAGACAAATTAGTGATTGTCTAATTTAACAGATGACTTTAACAGGCCTCACATGCAATTCATTTAAAATAGTGAGAGAAAAGGAGCACAGAGTCACACATGGTAAAATGCATGAGACTTTTTAGAAGTTGTGTGAGATGCCTAATTAAAACACAAAGTGGACTAACATTTTTACATGCGCACCTTTTGTTTTATATCAGTGATTATTGACCACAAATTGAAATTGAGATGTATATCTCAAGGGTTCCATCCTGTTGAAATACATACATTTCAAATTGTAATAATTCCAGTGTCATGACCTAAGCTATTGCATACGGCAGTGCAGTCTCTTAAAGAACTATGCAGATTAACAAATAAATACCTTGCAACATGATTTTGATACCTTGTGTCTCCCTGGACATATTAAAGAGCCCTAATTTGAGGTTGTGTTAGATTGCATGTCAAGCCCCTCTTGTATTCCCAGCAGTAAATGAGTGTACGCTACAGCGGGCAGATGGCTGGAGGTGCTGTGCTGCCCTGCGCTGCTCCTCTTGGTTCTGGAAACTGAATCCGCACAGATTGGACAGCATAGTATCACACACTCTGTCTTAACAAGGACCTTTTAAAGGAACGCCAGATTTATTTCACTTTCCAATGCACAACGCTGTACTGTTCAGTAGAATGCACAACAGAACGCTGGCTTTTTAAAACGCATGCCCTGATAATGAAAATACTTAATTAAATAAACATGGCAAACCATAGTAAACTATGGCAAATATATATTATAACCATGGGAAAGCTGCAAACTGACTGAGATTTAGTGTTTTAGTATAGGGAAGCAAAACAGAATGTGGGCAGAGTTTACAGGAGAGGTATTCTGAGTGTAAAGACAATGGTATTAAAGTCTGTTGAGATCATTTAAACAGACCACTTTGGACTCCTCTGTTCACACTACTGCATGCACTTTCTCACACAGTAATTGCATTGTCCTTTCCATTCATAATGGGGTCTCTTCTCCAGAGCTTTCCTCCTTCACCTCAATATCACAAGAAAGTCCCGCATGAAGGGGAATACAGACTAAACCCTTCCACTGATGTTGAATGTGTTTAATTGAGTTACAGCAGTGGGGACTGCTAAATGCATCATTGCCTAAAGATTTAATATACAGACTCTGCCAGGCTCTTATTGTTGTAGAAATTAGATACTTATTTTAGGCAATGCTTCAGTGCATCAGTCTGATGGCACCACAGCAGACAGCATGTGGAAGAAAAAGAAGAAAATAAATCACATCAAGTGTGTGTAACATGCTACTGTTTCTAAAGACGCAGCCACTGAATTCTCCACAATTCAATTCACATGGTTCAGCTCATTAGCATTCTGGTTCAATATAACTAAATAAAGAGGTCAATCGGGGGTATCGTACACGGATCAGTTTGCTTAGTTATATATCAGATAACTTTGCGCAAAAAAATCATACCTGGCTATGCCGTGGTTAAAGGAAGCTGGCAGTTTGTATGCCCTACTCTCAGGCAGTGTTTTTCTCCAGTCCAGGGAGGCTAGTCTAAGTGCATTTAGGCTGAGAGACAAGCTGTGAACTTAAACAAGCGTCGAAAATGAAGCCCATTGTGTTTAGCACATCTGTGTTCAGAACACTTTAAATGAGTCGTCTCTTTTCAATTTCAATGTGGTTACGGGTTCTTCCTCCTATTAGCATTGGAAAGCTCCTGTCAGCCTCCCATATACAGAGCCGCTGGAATTGTGTCAGTGTCTGGAGTGTATCTCCTGCTAGTCTTGATGTAATTACTGCTGAGCCTGTGTCCCTGCAACACATCCACTTGGCAAACATTTTACAGCACTCTGCTTTGTAAAGAATGTGGCTGGCATGCTGAGATTAACCCCTGATATCAGGGGAGGATTATTGTTTTCCTGAAGCTTCGGAGAGGTTCACTGTTCACTCAGACTGTGGCAATGCCTGGGTGGTTTACCTGGGTTATTTATGTACTATTCGGTAAAGTTGCTGACCCTCTTCCAGGGGATGGGGGCCGGAGGCTGGGGTCTGGGGGGTTCTTTTGATAAGCTCTCCACAGTACACCTCTGTCTTGATTAACTCTAAGGGTCTTCCTGCAGAAATCCCTCTTGAGCAAGGCTGTGTCAGACTCATTGAAAGAGCGTTGTGCCAAAAGGGCCAGAATTCAACGTGAATTCAGAATCACAATGATATGAAATCATACCGCTAGGTTAACTCACAGGTGATTACATTTCAATTGCAGACACTCATGATAAAGTATTTGCGACAAGAGGGGCTATTATGTTATGTATTATGTAGGATGTTTTTTAAAAACACTGAACACGGTGGCTGGAAAGCATTTTTTTTTTAATGTTATTGTTGTACTTACAATGATCTGCTTATCCAAACAAAATGAGTGTGGTGGTAGCATTTTGATTGCCCCTTTGTGCGTTGCATAATTATCCACAAGGAGCCTTTGTGTGCCTCTTCACTGAATGCGATGCCCTGCCAGTGCAGATGTTCCGGACAGTGTCGAGGTGAACCCAGTGGGGACAGGTCAAGGTCTGAATCTGAGCAGCATTCGAGTCAGCTTGGGTTTCAAAAAACAAAACCTTGAAGATTTAATCACGGACGCCCATCTGAATTGTCAGTGTGTCTCGTCATACTGTAGATGTGTTACACATGCTCAGGTATTGCCTCTGAAATCACTTTCCCTTTGTGGATTTGTATTTGACTCCTACAAGCACGGGAGTCCCACGGGACAAATCCAGATTTCCTCTGCAGTTTTGGATGACGTTTATGTGGTTTATGCTTTAATAAATATTGTATATGAAATCAATAGATTATAGAAAGTTGCATCTGCCATTATCAGTATCCTACCAGGTTAGTTATGTGCATTGATTCACTTACTGTATAGTCAAACACTGTTCATGGCCCGCAATAAGACTAGAAGAGTCTGTCTATTCCATTGATCTAAACAGTGCGGATCTAAGTACCAGCCCTGCTTAGATCATTACAATAGGAGCCTAGGACGATCCTAGGAGGACCCTATTTTAATGATGTAGGTGTTAGATCTGCCGCCCTGGAGATCATTTCAATAGGCTCTGGTGTGTACTGTATCGCATGTAAAGCATGCAAAGACTCGGCTGCTATGTGTTGTATAACGCAGTAATACAGACACTCGCAGGATTGTCAAGGTGTCAGCCTGCAAATGCTTCCTGAACCTTACTACCTCTGTATTCCTTAATTAAGCAGCTCTGGAGAGTACTGGTATGCCTGGAAATGCACGCAACAGAACTGTAAGAAGCTGCATCGGCAGTGCATTCCCCAAACAACAGATCAGCCATCCTGTGTGCTACATGCAGCCCACACTTGCCTGCATGCACAGCACTTGCATTGGTATTTCAGCTCACTAGTTTTGCTATGTGATACAGGTCTGTCCTTAATTATAAGATTAGCTTGGTTTAGAATTTCCCTGCTCCACTCAGACAACTTCCACTAATTGCTACTTTCTTTTTATAGCAACAGTTTTCGCCTCCATTTTATCAAGCTGCCTATTTAAACTCCCTTCTGTATCTTTGTGTTTTTTCCCCAGTTGTGTAACCGATTGATTTTCTTTTTCAAATCAGAACAGCAGGGGTGGAGAATGCTGCAGGGGCTTTAAAAAGCAAGAGCATCTCCTTTCTCCAGATTAAAATAAATGAAGAACTATATTCTAATATCACACTGTATTATTAATAGAAAGCAATACTAAGGTTTCAGAGGGAGAAAGAAAGCAAGGGGAGGGGGAGCCAGGGAGTGAGAAGGAAGCTGCATTGCAGTAATAATTTCCATCAGAACCTGTCTCTCAGCTCGCTCTCTTCAGATCTTGGAAGCGATGCATTAAATGGCTCCAGGTAATGCTACAGCCCTGTCAACCCCCCCCCCCGCAACAAGGGTTTTAGATACTGAAGCACGGCATTGTCTGATAGAAGCCACTGCTCCATTCGCATATCTCAGAGCACTGAGGTCCTGCTTATTCATTTACAAGCCTTAGGTTTTAACCGCGGCCGAGCCAATAAGCAAGTCTCAGTCAGTTACCAAGATATTGATGCAGATAATGATGAGATATTGATTGATCAGTTAATAGGAGAATTTAGCATCGTTCAACTGCATTTAAGTTAATGGAAAGAGTTCACATATTTTCATTCACATAGTTAATGCTCTTTTAAATCAGTTTGACGAAGCCCATCACCTGACCAGGAGGGACTGCACTGTCTCCTCTGGGAGTGCATAGGGTTTATTATATATAATCTGGTGCTGCTTGGGTTCAGAGGTCTGGATTTTCAGGGCTCAGCTTGGATTTACATTAAATCATCTTTGGACAAAAATACGTTTTCTTTGTCTAATAGGAGGGGAGGGTTTGCCACAAGGACATGTCAATCAGATCTGGGAAAGCACTGCATTTGCTACTGTTCTAATTAACAGTCAGTGCACTAAGCTCTGTAGTGAGAACCCAAATAAAGCAGAGTCACATAACTGTGCTATCTGATTGCAGTTGTGTTGTGTAAGAGAGGAATCAGATACTAAATCCTCAAAGTTCCTGTTTCGTTCTGAACGCACCCAGATTCGGCATGGTCTGGGTTGCAGCTTCAGGCACACCCCTACATTTGACCATGGTGGATTTGTAAACAGTTGTTTAAAAAAGAGACCTGTAAGAAAGTAGTTTATTGTTAATCATGTTTCCTTCTGGCATTTCTATTGATGTAACCCATTTACACTTTAGTTTGATCAAAATAACTAAATAAATAAAGGTATCTTCACTACTGAGGTCGACCTTGTTTAGTCAAGACCCATTTGAGGGGCTGTCAGTCATCCTCTCCAGTGGTGAATACGCTGGGACCCAGGAGAATCCTGCCCAGCTGAATTGGATCCATAATAAAGGCAATGTGGACATGCTTTTAAAAAAGCCAGTAGCTGGTTGAAATCTCTTCCCCTTTAAGCAGCTATCTTTCAAAGCCTGACTCGCTTGTTTACTCCTCTTCATGCTGAAAGGAGATAGAACACCTGTTTACAAGACTACTTTCACTCCAAGCTCTACGCATTCTCAAGTTGTTGCAAAACATCAAAGTTATGATTTGCGCTAGATTTGAACAGCAGCTGGTTTGTTCATTTGCCAGTATTTTATTCAAGGTCAGATCCTTAATCTGCACTTTTCTGTAACCTCAGAGATAGCTGTGAGCAGTGGCATGGACACATCTGTGATAACAGGGAGACCCAGGGAAATCTGAAGATCCCATTTGTTTTCTCTGTGCATTATTCACATTACTCTGCAGTAGTTAACCTCCGCAACTAGTTGAACTCAAACCACTACTGTATTGACTGAATTGGCTTCGGAATTGGCCCAAGGATAAGAAACACTGATCTCCGAAAGATAGAGGGAAGTTAACTACTGTTTGCTTTTCTGAAAACCACCAAATTCATAAACCTTACCTGTTACTTCAGTAATAGTGATTGAAACTGGTTGCAGACTAAACAGTTTGTCCTTTTTTTTAAAAAAAAAAAGAAAAAAGAAAGAAAAAATCCTTTCGGAACTGATGAAAGCGAATTCATAAAGGATTAGGAAAAGAAGTGCCCTCGAGTCCCTAGGGCTCTTCTTCTCTAAGCTGCTGGCAGCGTTATCCAGGCTCTGTCTTTGACCCTCAGGATGCTTACACCTGGAGAGAAGTCAATGGGCTTCAGCCCAGCTGTGCCTGGGGGTTAAAGTTCAGTGCATTGCTCTCTGTCTGTTGGAAGTGTTTTCTAGTCGCTGCATGAATAACCTTTTCATTCCTGTAGATCCATTGGCATGCATGAGCAGTGCATGTATGGGGTTAGTCCTACTCAGTGAACCGATCCTTAAAGACTGATTTATAATAAATACTTTAGATTCTGCTTTAACCATTATGTTAACATTCCTCCTGTATTTTACATGAGACAAACCAGTGTGCAGCTGTATAAATTATACTTTTTATATTGGTATTTGAGTTCTGTAGCATTGCAGTAACTTTCTCTACACATATGTATATGTACATAATTCAATATATTCTATAACTCCCCACCTGTATTTGTGCAGGAATACAGATTTGTGTAATGATTTGAAATGTTCCTTGATCTGATGACAATAATTACACATTTCATTTTGCTGTATTTAAGGATTATATACTGTATTTAAAAAAAACAAAAAACAAAATAGGCCAATCACTGGTGAGCGTAAAGACAGACATTAATGCGAAGTGGCGTCAATAAAGTTGAAATTCCCATGGTGCCCTATAGCCTTTCTCTTCCCATCAGCCTCTACAGAATACTGCAGCACTGTGTAAACAAGTCTTGCAGTTATGTAACGTGGTCATTCAGTTCAGATGAAGACACCATTCGGATGTATACTGTGCTGTACTGGGCTCTCATTAACGTCATGTTGCAGAGTCATGGGGTATATACAGTATTTTCCATGCTTATACCGTATTACATGCACATGACTTTGCATGGGTTTACTATGCATTACCAAAAGTTTATATGGTTTACAATGCGTGGGTGTGCGTGCTTTAGCATGTTTTCACTACACAGCTGCTACGCTTTACTACACTTTGCTGTGCTCATACCACAGTGTACCACAGTCGACTCTTGTAAGGAGCTGAAGCTGAGAATCGCCGAACTCAGGAAACTGAAATGATTTTCAAGTGCTTCTGCCTGGGCTGTATTTGATTTCTGGGTCACTTGTATAAAACGCAGTGCATAATTCCTTGAATACATTTTAGAATTGCGTTCGAAGGCACTTGCCAATTACGACATTAAGCCCTCTGTTTATCAGACTCTGTATGGCACTTGTGTAACACTCCTACACGCACCTGAAGTACAACAAAGAAAAGCATGCAGCCTGCTCCTACACCTCTGAATATTAAAATATTGCCCTTTTGAACTGTTTCCATGACGAGCAATGAGAAACAGTAGTGTCAGGAGCTAATTAGCTGTCGGGTTAGGGTTGTTCTACAGGGATCATACATGCAATGCTCAGCACAGTGTTTGTCAACAGCTATTGCATATGCAAAGGTTCATGTTTTTAGATTTGTTATCTCTGTAATGTTACTGCCATTCATTTTTTTAAATTTCTTTTTTTTTTACTTTTGGGTGTTTGAAAATGGTAATAGATATAATTGTTTCCCCTTGCACAACTATTTTGTGTATTTGAGAAATGACTGTTCATATGATATTGAGAATAATGTATTGTAATTGTGTATGATGATCTAGTTTGGAACAATTGATGTCAATTGTCTATAGGTGTAATTGAGTTTACTCTGCACTGATCGTGTCTGTCTGTCTGTCTGTCTGTCTGTCTGTCTGTCTGTCTGTCTGTCTGTCACACCCAGTGAACACCATAACTATGAATAATTAACACCCTTTTCAGATCTTTCAGATTGCAAAATAGGAAACTGCTAATTTTGTACACAAAACTGAATTTAGAGGACCGCCTTCTGTTAGGTTGAAAAGATTGACGACTAGTCTGTCTGCAGGCGGTTCCTACATTACAGTATTAGGAGAAGAAGGCAGCCCACTGTACAAGAGAGCCAGGCTAGCTTGCACAGGCAGTTATAGACATGGTATACTTGTCTTTGTGTGCATTACCTCATTTAAACCACAGGGGGCAGACTTGTATTGACTCCTCTTACTCTGTGTCACATTATGTTTTACTTAAATAAAAGTAACGAGATGAAGGGCTGAAGTTCTCCGTCATATTAAATGTCGGAATGTTGCATTTTCATGGAAGCGACAAGTGTTTTTTTCTCTCCCAATAACCGCTGAGGCAGTGCTGAATGCTACAGCAAAAACAGAGTAATGATCCCATAGAGAGCCTTTTGTTCCAGTGAACTGAAATTAGCTGAACTGAAATTAGCGCAAAAAAGTAGAAGTGTTTTTTTTAATGAAACGAATTCCCTGCAATCCTCTAAGAGAGTTTTGATTAACGGATTCACGACATTTAAATTCCAAATCCTGGGGCTGCGAGTGAGTGATAAAATAGCACAAATGGGTTACAAATGAAATGATCTCTTGAAAACGTTTGTTTTGCATGTGTGTGTGTGTGTGTGTGTGTGTGTCTTCCTTGCAGGTCCTCCTAAACAAATCTCCAGCCAGGTGCTTCACTTCTTAAATCCAAGACACTTCTTAACTCCAAGACTGTAGCTCCTTAAGAGCAAATCCTTGTGATATGGGCTGTGGGATTTTATATATATATATATATATATATATATATATATTGTATATATTACATACCTGTATATATCATGGCCTGCTAGAGGAGACACAAGGGGAAGAAAAAACATGCTTCATCCGTTTGACTGCGCAAACTTCTACAATCCCAACTAAAACTGACAAGTTACTGTGTGTGGTGAAACAGGTAGGATCCTTCAGCTTGAGAGAGAATTCTTTATGATTTAGTGACAGCTCAGTGGCACTTCCAGCTGGCTGATCTGATTTTATTACAGATTACATTGATTTTTCCCAGGAAGATGGGCTGTGAAATGTAATTGCATTATACGTTCTCAGTGTGCTTCCTTTGGGTCAGCTAAGGCACTGTCATTTCCAGAAAGCACCCTGCTGGTCTTGGGACTGGAGGAGAAAAGGTTTGAGAGCCCCGCCTTTTGAAATCTTAAAGATTGGGGTGGTGGGGGTAAGATGCAACTCAGGGAGTAGGATTTCATGAGTCATCTCAATCAACGCTAACATAACAAAGTTTCCTTAGCATCCTATTAACAATCGAAAAGTCAAGTGTGTTTTTGTAGAGCATTCTTGTTGTTTTCGCACCATCTAGTGAACAGCCAATATCCATTTATCCAAAGTGGCAGATCGCCAGATGGTGCTGCCTCTTCTACAGTACAAAGCATCCTTTGCTGATCTAGCCCATGTTAATAGAACCAAAGTGTAGCTCATGTAAAAGCACCTCAACACAGTCAGGGGTCTAGTATCTGAATATTTGAGTCAATTGTAAGAACCAAACGACAAAATCGATCCCCAAAACTTCAACAATGACCCTCATGTTTCAACTACATCCGTTCTCTTTCAGCATTCTCCTTTATATTAATTTCCTGATATTGAACCCAGGGATGAAGCTCATCAAATGCAAAGTAGCTTGATGGGCTTTGATACTCCTCCTAGCAAGTACCTCAGCCCAGAGGGCAGGTGATGTCAATGGAAGCTCTGCAATCACTTGCAGACAAAGGACTGAGTAGGAGTCAGGAGCCGGGGCCCAGCTCCCCATCCCCTCTTCAGCAGCACAAAGGGACCCGCGCAAGCATGAAGTCAGGGGGTCTATTATTTGAATTAACAATCTGCATGGCATTAAAACAGACACGTGAAACAACGCTGCACAAAATAGGAGGTCTACATGTTTGCAGGTTATTTTACTGATCAGCATGCACAGCAAAAGGAATAGAGGAGTCTGAAAAGTTCTAGGACAAATCGACACAAACTGTCCATCTGACCAAATAAATCCAGTGCCCTCAGGTAATGCTTCAGTCACATACAGATACGACTATTGGTTCCTGTCACTGTCTGTGTGATGTATAAAACACCCATCCGTTCCTATGCATTCTAGAAGCACCTCCCGATGACAATCATGAACTCAGCGTTTCTTACTTCATCATGCAAGTGTTTTAGTGAGCCCAACAGGAGATTCATTTACAAAGACATTAACCTTCTCAGATCAGTTACCATGGCGCTGGTTTCAAACAGTTATCGTGACCTAACCCCCTTCTCTCCTCCCACCCTTCCGCTCACAAGCAGCAAGCCCACAGAGGCAGTGTGATACCTCTCAGGTATGCCAGTCTGCTGACTGCACCAAGTCTCTTCTTTAGATCTGGTGTGTGCTGTCTGCAGTAGCATGATGAGAGTAAAAGACACCCAGGACAGGAGCCAGCCTGCAGAACC
This sequence comes from Acipenser oxyrinchus oxyrinchus, assembly GCA_030684275.1. NCBI lineage: Eukaryota > Metazoa > Chordata > Actinopteri > Acipenseriformes > Acipenseridae > Acipenser > Acipenser oxyrinchus. The sequence goes on along the minus strand of CM060271.1, from coordinate 19,824,338 downwards.
AAAGCAGAGATCGCCCTCTACTGGCAGGGATTAGGAGGCACAATTGTAGCAATGATCCTGATGCCACCAATGACAATGTTAGGAGTGCTATAGACGATAGATAGATGCATTCCATCCGTTTGGATGTTGAACACCAGGAAATAACCCTAATATTGTATGCTATACAGTCCCAACAGTCAAAGGGCATGTCTTTAACTTCAATTCTACTTTTTTATAATGTCCCTTAGCTGATTATTGTATGTAACCATAACTCAAAAAAAAATAAATAAAAAAGCTAATAATGAGCGCTGCAAACTTCATGTTTCGTTTCCATGAAATGCTTTCTCCCTTCATTAAACAGTGCAAGGGTCTTTATTGTGTTTTATACATCAGAGATTCCACATTCAGAGAGCTATTTAAGGCTCAGTCTCCCTCCGATTGCCCGGGGAGCCGAGGCTGGAGTGCTGGGAATAATCAGCCTCTTGTAGTCTGCCTTGGCTAGTCTCAAAGCGACGAGAAACCCAAACACAGGCTGCCTGGAGCACACAACACTCTTTGAAAAACTGATAGATTTGGACAAGGCAGAGACTAGTAAAATAAACCCCAAATGAGTACAAAGTTCATATTTGGTATACTAGGTCTCCGTTATTTAACTTTTTTCCCCCATTTAGTTTCATTCTTCAAAAATAACATATATATAAAACTTCCTTATACAGCAAATCGTTAACCAATCAAGAGCGTAATGCAAACAAACTGAACAGAATGCTAGATTGGATGTGCATATAAGAACTGCAGCAGTTAGCTGTCAGTGTGTGGGTTGTGAAATGAGTTGAATTGGGGATTTATCAGTTTGAAAGGTCTGTGACAGCGAGTGCCTGTGACTACTTAAAACATCTGTCTCTTGGTCTCTCAGCTGAAGACAGCTTCTGATCCGCCTACACGAAGTTGGAGGAGACCTGATGGGGAAGACAATGGCTGCAGAGGGTGGCTATATTTGTAAGGTGTCAAATCAATATCCACGATAACCAGAATCTCTGAATGCAGGTGGCGAGTTGCGTTGACTGAAGCGTTTGTCACCGCTGGTGGTGACGTGCACTCCGATTCAATGTGCAGCAAAATGGTGCACACGGCTTACCTGTTAATTACACTGCAGATGAGCTCTCACTTCAGAGAGACCCACACACACAATGGAAGGCATTGTCACTGGCCTCCGTTGTGCGGCAGCTAATTGGAATTGTGATATAATCCATGGGCCTGGAATGCTCTCATGAACAGGGTTTGAATGCACAGATACAAACAAGGGTGTGCGGGGGTGGGGGCGTGGGGGGCACAGTAACCAACATACAGGAACAACCGGCAGTTTACAAATAGACTATTCCGACATAGCTTATAGTTTTAGAATTCGTACTGTATACTGTAAATGTATTACTGTATACTGTAAATGTACCACAACAAGCAGACCGCTGCAACCAATCCAGGGGTATAAATAAGATCCTCTTGCTTAACTGTTAGCTTATTAGAAACACCTGCCCTTTCCGAATGATCTTCCATTGGAAGTGCAGTGTCCCTGCAAAGGCAGAGCCATGCTTCTGTAGTAAGGGGCAATGGGTGCACAAGAGCAGCAGAAAGGGTGTGAGCTATTTGGTAGTATGGTGTTCATATTCTGCTTTAGTTATAAACAATAAATAATGCATCTATAAATATGTTAGAATGTTATAAACCAGACAGTTGGAAGTAATAATAGCAGGCGATAGTGATTCAGTGTAAGACTATGGAACGGAATCTTATTTTAGGGTTCCTGTATTAGAGGTTATATACATGCTATATCTGTAATGATATACATTACAACATATGGCTAGTTTGGCAAAAGCTGTGTCAGAGATGTAGGTACAGCTCCACACTTACTGATCCAGTCCACTCACGCATTACTGGAAAATCACAGATTCATCTCCGCTGATGCTTACTTTATTTACGGAAAGGGCAAGGCATGATTATTTGTTTTGCTTTTGCCCAGGAGATTCTGTTAAATGCATGCTACCCCAGCCCCCTCCCTTTACAGGTAGTGCATTTAGCTTCGGGGGGACAGTACTGCAAAGACTAACAGTCTAAATTGAAATGTAGCAGTATAAAGAAGACCTTGCTGTCTGTCTGAAAACAGGAAGAAACAGCAGCGTTTTATTTTCCTCCCAAGACACAATGCACCTGGAGCTTTGGGCTTTGCTAAAGGAAGCTCCTGCTTCCCGGCCGTGCCTCGGACAGAGCACTGGCAGGCAGGGTGCACATCACTGGGATGATGTGAGGCAGGACTAGGCTGAACCAGGTGTCCTTTAATAGAAACTGACACACAGTAACCGCAATCAGACATCAGACACGGCTACAGAAGATGGCAATTGTGCCAATTGCCCTCCCATTCAGAATCTTCAAAAGCAAGCCAGTCTGAAATGAAAGAGGGGGAGTTTGCTACTTTAATTGAACTCCACACCGAGCACAGAAAACTGTTTGTGTTCAACGAGCAGATTTCTCTCAAGGCACAGATCCCTGGCATTATGTAGCGGTTTGAAGAGAATATATTTTCTATTTACAATTTCAGATTTATAATTGGATGAAAACTGGTAGGAGGCCAATCCTATACTGTACAGAAATAGCGGACAAGGTCATACATTTAACCTGTATGGCTCGTGTCGAATGCCACAACATTCTTTCAGTGGGTTAATGCTCTTAACCTTTCACCCCTGGATTAGGGTTCCAAATGTCTTACTGGTCATTCACAAAACCCCTCAACAGAATCCAGGATAAAGGTGTAAGGGCAGAGTTCCCAAAATGTGCAATATCTGTGTGAAGATTCGAGAGATTAGGACCATGTAGCTTTCTCTTCAATAAGCAGGGAAGCAGCAGCATCGGCAGCCAACACAATAAATACAGAGCCAAATATCAGCTGAAACAGGTACTGTTCCTCAGGCTTAGTGATATCTACAAATATTTCAGAGGGAAGCAGCTTGATAAAGAGCTTGCTTCCTATCTATGCCTTTACCAGGAGACTCCCTTGTTTGCTGAAGATGTAAATTATAAGAGATTTGAGCAACGCTTTAAAATAAGATCTGTTTAGGATCAGGGTGTAATGCAAATGGGTAGCGAATGCACAGTTGGTGATTATTTCACATGAAGTAATATGCTACTTCATGTGCAATGACTAAATTACGGACACTTGGAATAACATAACAGTTTGTATAAAAAAATCCTTCTCATGTGAATCTCGACTTCTTCATCATTAATGGATTATTAAATTGGAATACAATCCGAGCTAATGTTCACAGGTAATGCCCTTTGAATTCACGCTAGTCTTGGAACGTTTTAACACTATTAAATATTTCTAGTACTTGAATGGTTGTGGCCCCATGAGCATATACATTGCGAAGAGTAAAACATGACATTGCTTCTGCTGTACCAGGCAATTCCATTGGACAGCCTGATGAAATCTGGGTCTAATCACCTAAACCATCTCAGATTAGCACATCATGCTGTGCTGCCTGTGCAGGGTGCACTATGCTCCTGTAGATCTGAGAATGCCACAGGCTTATTGGTGTGGATCTAATAACAAAAATCAACACAATCTAATTACAATAAGTCAAACCCAATAAGCACACGGATGCTGAATAGTGGACTTTTTATGTTTTCTTCACCCACTTGCTCACTTAGACGTGTAATTCCCATTCTTATTATGTGAAGTTCTACCTTAGGGTTGATTCCACTGCACAGTCCTGGGAACATCACATTATTATTACTATTAGAACGTTTGGTCCATGCTCTGCAGTAGCCAGGGCTCACCGCGAATCCAATAGAGACAAAACCCAAAGTATCAAACGCTGCCCAGTCTATTGTAATAACGATGTGGTGTTGATGTATAGATTTAGAAATGGGTACCAGGAGGAAGGGCTGTCTGTCTAGCCACAGATTCTCAGAGGTTTCATTTCCTCTACTAACTTGCTTAGGGGGTTTCGTTTTTCCTCTCCTGAGTGCTAAAGGAACATGCTGGCACCAAAGCGAGCGAGCATAGGTGAGCCGAATGGCCTTTTCTCGTTCTGGAATTTCGTTGTGTTCTTATATATATATATATGTTACAGAATGGAGTCGCTTCATTATATGCTATGCAATTACAAGGATGTCAAATTGCAGCACCACTGTGTTTCATTCATAACTTCATCTCATTAAAGTACAGCTGTGATGTTAAATATGCCATGCTAAAACTACTGTATAAGAAACAGAGTCAATAGGCAAAATTAGCCTGATACCTTTTATAATTTCACAGATGAAAGAATTAGCCAAGTCTTTCATCTCATTTTATAGCATCATATGTACATTGATTTACAAGCCTACACCTATCACTATCACCTTTACACAAATCAATAAAACAATAACAAAGTAAACAGCTTAACAAGTCACTGCTGTCGTACTTCACTCTCCTCCACATTGATTCAGCGGTGAATAAAGAGGCTCTTAGAAGTTCCCATTCAGCCTTCAGTCATTAGAATAACTCCTGATTGCTGACAATTATTTTCCCGGCAAACACGGAGGTCCTTTAATATTTATTTGTGTTCTGCTGACAGAGGTGTATTGAGAAAACACATCGTTTCCATCAGCAGGAAGTGCACACCTGCAAGAGGATGTGGTCTCCATAGCAACGAGCCGCGGCTCCATTCTAGTTTGTGATCCTAAATGCACCCCCGCCTCCCCCTGCTTTCTTATTGCAGCACTACTTCAGAACACATTTCCATTTCAGTTTACCATCGCCTTGTCGTAGGATGAGTTATATTAATCAGAAGAGTGTGTCGAAGTCAAAGAGTCACATGTAATGCTGTGTCTACTGCCCACATTACAGAACAGGGACTCTGATTCATTGAGTCTTTGCACATCGGGATTGCTAACTCGCCTCTGGTCTCCAGCCTGCGTTCAGGGTAGATACATTATTTATTTCTTCTTCTGTCACGTTTCAGTGAGCTGCAATGCGTCAAAAAAAAAAAAATCCAGAAGGTGGCGTTGGTGTACATACTTGAGTGGCTTATAAACAGGTTTTGATAAGGAAGCTGACTGTGTACCAGCCAAATTTAACAGAACCAAATTGACCTCTGCATTATGCCATGTGTTTGCTTTGAGAAAGCATGCTGGAGAAACCATAACTGGTGATGAAGGTAATATAATGAGGTGAAGCCAGTCACACAGTTTCTCCTGCTGGTTACCTCTGGCTACCACACAATCCTCTGCACTGTCCCTGCTCATTAGCTAGGTGTGTAGTGTTGTGTGGTGAAGCATAGACTTTCACAAACAACACGCCAGCACACCAAAAATGGAACAAAAACGTCATGTAACTACAAAAAAAGTAGCTCAACTGAAGGCTTACCATATTGTAATGGGGTATTAAACCAGGGCTTTTTCAAATTTCGACAAGGAGTCCTGCTTGATGCTGCAGCCTGTTGATTTCCCAATGCCTAGACTGGGTCTATTGTTTGATCATAGAGTCTGGATTTTCATGGTTTGGAAGGCTAGTATCTACCTTGCTCCATTCATATACAGCATATCTATCTACCAATGATCTGTCTGGCTGTGTATCTAATATACTGTGTGTAGACAGAAAAGCAAGAGAGAGAGAATGCATCTAATCTATACATTGGTCATTGTAGAATGGCACGTGGAGTATTTGAATACAAAACAAAACTAATTCAATTGGATATGCACACATGTGGTTTTATATACTGTGGGTATGTACATGCATATATGCAATATATTTAGCCTCATATGAACTTGTATAAAAGTGTCCACATAGTACACCGGAAGGTCATGCAATTAGCCTTGAATTGTTCTGATTCTATTTCTGGAAAACACTCTCCCTATATGAATGGGTAATAGGTTACATCAAACCTATATTGCACGGATCCAGTCGAGGCACAACATCTCCCCTTCAGTCACTGTGTGCAGAATTGTACCATGTGCTGTTTCCTATCTATGTATCTATTTTATAATACATGTGTGTTTTTGGCAGCTAGTGAGAGGGCTCACATCTCTGTGTTCTCTGCCCTTGCTCAGCATCTCGCATTAGAAATGAGGTGCAGTTTCATCTGTTTCAATAATGATGCCGGCCATGGTGCTGCAAAGTTCTAGCAGTGATGAGGATGGTTTGAGTGTGAGCGCCATCTCTTGGTAAGAGAGGGAGGCACATGCATACTTTGGTGGAATGGGAGTTGGGTGTGGTTTTTTCAAAGTACCGGTATCAACAAGTTTGTAATGGACAAGCTGCATAAATCAATAAAATAATGTTTTTGTTTATTTATATTGGTAGAATGAATGATGAGACAAAAAGATAAGGGAAAGTAGATTACACAATTTATTAAACAATTGCTGCTTCTTTGTTCCACTGTATGCAATCAGTGTTTTTTTAAACCAAATTTAATTCTGCAAAGAAAAATGACAAACTCAAGTATCCTAGAAAGGGTGCAGAATGTTAACCTTCTCTTGTTGTTATTGTATTATAATCACCCTGATCACTGATCATACCTCCTTGATGAGCTGGCTCAAGAGTGTCCTCACAGCGCCTGGGAGAAGCACTTTGAATGCAATATTTATATATATATATAATTCTATAATTTCCCAACCTGTCAAGTGCAATCAGGAAGTTTTTGTTTGGTGGCTCCCTGCAGGCCAGTGCATGTGCCACATCAATGTGTCAGCATTCTAATGATGGGTTCATAATACTTTCTGCTTGCATTCCACTGTCTGCATCTATTAGCACACTGCTGGCTTCAGAGCAGCGAGTTGAGATGGAAGGGTTTGCAATTCAATTCTGCTGTGGACGAGGTGGCATAGAGGATTAGTGCGCCAGTTTATAGCTTTGGCCTTTTCCCACTGCGATCCCCGACAGACCCACCCAGGCAGGATGGTCTGAAACAGCGTGGTGAAGTGAATCCGATCCTGGGCAGTATTCACAAAGCTTGAGATTGATACCTCAGTCACTTCAATTAGGAGCGCCTGCATTCCCCTTAGTGTCATGCTGGGTCTGCAACATCAGCAGTTCACATCAAAATGCTGCAAACCTTTTGCATGGTGACCTCTGAGCAATAAATACAAAATTCTGTGTCTGCTGGTGTGTCTCAAGTAATATTTAGAGCTTTGATGCCCCGTGTAGTATGCACTAGTGAATAGATACTAATTGGTTAAAATGAAGAAGTCCTTGTGATATTTTTTCTTTTTTGTGTGTGTTTCCCATTGAGGGTATTATTTTGAAGGTCATTTGTACAAAATTCTATAATTGAATGCTGCATCCAAGTTTGATGGCCTTTTTGAAATGTGAACAAAACCGCTCTCCCTTGCTCGTATTGTGTTGCTATTATAAGCCTTTCATGTCGCACGCTGTATGTTGGCAGCAGATCCCCTCGCATGAACTCCTCGTGAGACAGTCTTGTGTTGCAACATTAGTCGGGTTCATTGTGTAGAGCAAAGGCTCTGTACAAAGCAGTATAGCTAATATTAATTTTGACGTCAGTTCCCATCTGATCCAGTTTACCTGAATTTACACATTTGCAACAAGTCCCATTGTATGTTTGCCTGCTAAAAGCAGCGCAGAGCAGCGACGCATGATGAAAGCATGGCAAAGTGTACCCCCCTGTTTGGTAAAGAACAGAGCTGTACTACAGCTATGGTAAAAAGAGCACTACACTGTGGTTTATCACGGTAAATGTACACAGGATAAGTTCAGAAGAAGCATGATCAAACTGCTAAATGAGTTTTTATATGGGTGCATTCAGTAACTATACCTCAGAATGCTCTTTCCAGACTCCACCCTCTAAACCTGAGATTTCAACACAGTGACATTACCCAAAGGAAAGCCAGGTTACACACTATGAATATGAACCCTTCCGCCTCGAATCCAGAGCAACCTTGATGTGGTCATTGTGTGTTGCTTGCTGTGCAGAAACTCTTATGTCTTTCACTCGAGTGAGCTGCAATGGCATGTCAAGGTCCTGATCTGTGCTGGCAGCCCTCAGCGCTCGGATTTTATCCTTCAGTGGATCTGTTGCTCGCAGCAGGATTTGATTTCACTCCTGCAGTCGAGACATCTTAAAGCGGATGTCGTTCTTTCCAAGTCTTTGTTCCAACTATGTCCTCAGCTATTACACTGAACCAATTGGATCTCTTCCCAAAACTGAATCTACTTCAGCAAGTAATAACGTCTATTTGCTTGAAATGCGATGGCACACAAGGCCAGAGTTGCCTCCTGTTTTCTCTATGTATACCCAGCCCAATCAGTAAACTGGCATCCTTATTGACAATGTTCAATAAATGCTAGGTTTGATATACAATCATAAAGGGACATACTGATAATACTAAGGCAATGAGCAGGAACTCTTTATCATGTGGCTATGCAGTATGATCTATTTTATTAGGACAGCGACGCTCACTAAAATAGATTTAAGATTCAACCATTTAGGACTCATTACAGGTGACAGATTGCCCATATCGGATGGAGGTCTCAGGTTTATTATCTAAGTATTAATCACAGCTTAAGAAAACTTTCCTTGCTGCACTGATCAGAGGAATATGTTGGGGAAAACTACCTAAAAAAAAAAACTGGTTTTAGTTTCCGTCTTTCATTAAATCCAATTTTGTTTCCATGGATACTTTACCCAGGCTCTGGAAAAAAATAAAAATCAGAGAGAGAGATAGAACTCCAGGGCAGGCAAGCCTGTCTGATTTATTGTACTTATTTTTTTTTTATAGCAGTACTCGATTGTATTCAGAATACTATTAATAGGATATCATGGCATTGGGTGAGAGGTGGTTTTTGACAGTGGGAGGATGAACCCCTGCTAGATTGCATAACATCACTGAAGTCATTCCACTTGAAGAGTTTTCTCAAATGCATGTAATCATTAAAGCATGCCAGTCAATAAGAGAATCAGCTGACTGGTTAATGATGGCACAGAAGGGTTGAAGGGGTGAGATCAATGTCACTCTCCGGGTACAATTACCAAAAACGTTGTACCAGATATCTTTTCCAGTACCAGTTGAAAAATGTTAATTCATGTTCACGTCAACATGTGTTTCTTTCAAAACTGCACACTTGAGACCGATATTACCAACGGAAGTGCACAGCTGGTAAGGGTTAGGAATTGATTTGGTTTTGTCTTCTCCACTTCAAGCTCTGCATAGGGATTACTGAACAAAGAAAACAGAATTTTATTTTCACTAGAACCAGCTCTTTATAGTAATTGGTAGAGCGCCCATAACTAAAGGACACAGATCCCCATCTGTATAAATTAATTTACAAGCATCAATTTAACAGCTGGAGACAGTTCATGTTGCACCTCAAGAGATCAATGATGCCCAGTTCTCCAGAGAATTCAAAAAGAAAGTAAGAAAAATAGCTTGCATGATGGTGACAAGTCATAGTTTATTATTCCCATTCCTGACAGAACAAACACCCTGGGAAAATAAGAAGTGTCCTTTACATACAGGTTTATATACAGTGGGGTTTTTTGTTGTTGCCATAGATAGATAGATAGATAGATAGATAGATAGATAGATAGATAGATAGATAGATAGATAGATAGATAGATAGATAGATAGATAGATTAAGTCTTTAACAATTGCAATCAAAAGACAGGAACATGCTTTTGAGTATTTAGAGACAAACAAAAGGCAGGATGAATGTAAATGTTATTGATGGTATTCCCCAAATTACACAACACTACAGTTTGTGCTGTGATAGTCAGATTGTTGTCATGGAAAATCCTACATGATCAGTGGCCATAGCAGCCGAGCACAGAACTATACTGCCAAAAATGGATAAGGAGGAGAGACAAAGAAAAGTGTTTTTTTTTTTTTTAAATGTGCACAGCTTGCTTCCTTTGTCATGTTAGGTTTCTGGACGTGATCGTGAGTGTTTTTATACTCTTCTCTCTCATGTGACAATTCAGGAACACTTTATAAATCTAACATGCTTTTAAAACCCGTTCTGTGCTTTTTAAACTCAAGTGCCCTGCTTTTTAAAGCACAACCAGGCCTTCTCAGAAAAGCGTTATTTGTCTTGGGGGGGGGGACGGGGGGACAAGATAGCACCTTTTCATTTTCACAAGCTGGTCCAGTACCCCCAAGTGGAAGATATTAATTAACGGCTTAATCTCCACGAGGAAGAGAGGTATGACATCACCTTCCTGTCTGCAAAGCAAACACACATGAAACTGGTCAAATGAATAAAAACAATACAAAGAAATTCAAAGCTTTATAAACACACTGAATATTTACATCATTGCTGGCCGTGGCTTCCATCTGTATGGTTGTGTACTATGGGCTCTGCACCTTTTCCTCAATTACCAGTGACTGCCCTTCATAACAAAGACCACCACCGGTGTGGAACTTGTCCTGTGTTCATTACAGAGAGTCGCCTGCACCCCTGAAGCCTCTGATTGATTGCCTTTCTCTGCCTCTTTTAAAGAATGAGTGGTTTGGCTGTGATTAGTCCGCGGTGTCTCTCCCACACAATTGCCTTTCATCATTTGACAATTAGAGAATGCAATCTCGGAGGGGAGATGGATTTCACACTGCAATGTGCCCTGAGATTCCCAGCTATTTTCAGGAGTTGTTTCTCCGGAGACCCGTGCTTTCTGTCAATACTGGGGCATGCAATGCACTCTTTGGTCTTCTGGGATTTCTGTATTGAACTGTGTGTGGGGCCTTAGGTTTGAACAGTGGGATGCGCTGTAAAGATCACATTGGTATAAAACACTCCTGTACTGTATTTGTTTCAGCGAGAGGCGACTCTGAATAGAAATCCACTCTTTTTAATAGAAGACTGCTCACAAAATTTTTTATAATAATTTAAAAAAAAGAAATATCTAAATGCGTGTAGCTGACTATCTGTGCATGTTTAGGGATTGCTGTAAATTAGAGCCAGGTGCAGGGTATTCAAGGAAAGCAGTCAATGTGTTCATCTGTAAAGACTGTGTGTTTTTTCATCCAGTAAACAGCTTAGCTGTCCGGGTTATTAGAATAGGTTCATGACA